>JANHGL010006028.1:0-37438 GCA_024611195.1 Ceyx melanurus | reverse complement strand
TGTGTGTGTGTGTGTATATATATATATATATATATACACACACATATATAATACTTGGATGTGAGGAAATATATAACTGGTAATTCATAACCATATGGGGAGGTTTAGACAGCTTTGTAATGTTTATTGTATATCCAATTATTCATGTCTCTGCTTCCTAAATGTCTGAGTTATGTAAATTAGGGGTGAGATAAATTATTGGATGTTGCTTTTCAGAAATCTCAGTTGGTTTTTGAACTACAATCTTTGATGTGTTTGGAGCTTGGGATTTCTGCTTTGAATTGTGTTGAATCCTCAGTGCTGAAAGAGCCTCACCAGCTGACCCTATGTGGAGCCAGCCAAAAGCTCATTGTGGCCTGAATATAACATCTCTCTCCAACCAGGATGAGGCAGAATTCAGGACCTTGAAAACTTCATATTTTTTCATATTTCTATCCTTATTGTTGCAACCACTTTTTCTTATGGCCTTTCTCTATCCTGCATCACTGAAGTTAAAATGATCCCAACAGTTGTAGCTATACTGGTCTTCCTTTGGGAAGGACCACCTGTCTCCCCTCAAGTCTAAGACCTTGCTGAGGTTAGAAGCAGCTGTGGAAAAAAAATAAAGAACCAGCTTTGAAAATAACCAGACCAAAAACTAAGACCTCTCATTACCAGAAACCTCTCCGAACACAATTCAGAGTTACAGTGGTTTTAAAATTATACCCACATGAGAGGCTCATATAGCCTCTTCCTCCTGCTAGCTGTCTCTGCCACCTAGCTTAATCCCCAAACTGTGTCTGTAAGTTGTGGGTTGCTGTTTCACTGGTTGTGGCCCTGGCCTTTGAGCTGTGAGTCAATTTAGCATTATACTTTTTGAGCTAACAGCCACGCTTGTGCTGAAGTCCACATTTGCCTTGCACCTCTACTGTTTGGAAGTTGCTTTGACTCTGGAAGCATGCCATGGCTCCCTCACCACCAGCTCCAGGCACATACAGAATCCAGGGAAAAGAGCCCCTCTTCTCAAACAGCCTAAATATTTATTATAAAACCTTTCACCTCTTTCCTACAGGAGACCAACACTTCCCTCGCTTCTTACAGTTAAGCACAGAACCAATTGTGCAGATAGATGGCAGAGAGGAAGGAGCCTGGTATTTAGTGTTAGGCACTGACCTTCCTGCTCTGCAGCCCTAAGCAGCACGTTGTAGTCTACAATGGTGCAAACTGACTTCAAAATCCTACCAGATGCAGCCTACAGAGCTTAGCATCCCCTTCCTGAAGTGTTAACTGCAATATACACTGAGAAAGAGTCCCCAAATTTTGGTTCCTTCTGTGAAGGCCTGCTCAGCCTCCCTGCCTGCCACGGGCTCTCTGCACACTCTTGCTGGCTCCCAAGGCAACTCTGTCATTCCTGTGCCTTCTCTCCCCACTTCACTGCACCTCTGAACAACTGCAGCACAGTCAAGCATCCAAACGTTGAGATCTTGCTGGCATAAACTGTTAAGGGTTTGATTAACAGAACTGCTGCCCTGTGGCTCTCACTTGCAGCAGTTGGCACCTGGGTGAAACACGTCCTACCAAGACTATTTTACTACAACAATGAAAACCTCTTTACCTGGGTTTTGTTCTGCAACTGTGGCTACCTAACTCCACCTGGATAGTAAAGGCTACACAGCCTCCAGTCAGACTACCTTCAGTGAGTTTGGTAGCCCATAAATAACATCAGTCAGCAATTGTTTTTGAGATAGGGAAGTAACCTGACAGATTCTTTCAAAGGAGAATTAGGTTCCTAATTATCTGTGACCTTGCGTGTTTCAGAATCATTACAGCCATTACAGGACACCACTTGTCTTTGCTTTGACTGTTCCTGCTTCCTTTGCATTCTCCGACAGTTTTCCTATTGATTTTCAAAGAAACTGATGGGGTCACGCTGTGGCCCTCACTAGACATGAATCCTCAGTACCTCTAGCAGCTCATAATCAGAGCACGGAATAAAAAGCCATATATTGCAGGACCAGTTAAACTCTGAGCCCTTTGCTGCCACCTGGAAGATTGAGGCAGAAGCAACCTCCACTCTGCATTGGGGTGGAATTGCCAGTTAGGGCAATTGCCTGAAAAATGGGCTACCACACCGGGGAGCTGCTGGGATAATTCAGCCCTCCTAGGACCCTCCTGACTGTGCTGCAGCTAAAGCAATGCCCTGCAAAAGGGATGCTCACACACACAGCCCATATTTTCACTGATTTCCCAATTGCTTGCTACAGGCACTTGACAGGAGTGTAGCTGCAGCTCTTGAAACAAAACCTTGACAGAGCAGAGAGTGTTGTGTGGTGACAGGACAGTGTGACTGGTCCTGTGTATTTGGAAATTGCAGTCATGTTTGCATTGTGATAGCTCTGGAGGCATTTTAATGCACAGCCTGCTGCCATCATTGTACCTCCTGATGCTGAGGGGAGAGAGGCTGGGAGAGCCAGAGGCAATGTGGTATTTTACACATATATTAACTATGAGCTCAAGCTGAAATCAAAGAACAACCAGCTGTCAAGAACATTTCCATGGGAGGTGCCTGAGGTCATTTTTTCATAGTTTTCAGAATAATTCAACATCTTGGCAAAATTGTCTGGAAAATATTGTGCCCAAGACACACTTGCCGTTTTTGTGCCTTCATAGATGGAGTGTCGGAAGGGGTTAACTGGGTGAGAAGACCATGAATTCTGGAGACATTTTCAGATACCTGGGGTACCTTTGGCTCCACAATGTTGACCTCTGACACTTGAAGTTTATCAGCACGTTCACTAATCAGGGGTGTTTAATGGAACAGCCACACAGATTCCTGGCATTCTTGAAACGTTATGACCCTGTCAGTTGTATGAAGACTAAAAGTCTCTTGCTTTTGAACTCTCTAGAGTTTGCACTGTCTTAGAAGCCTTTGATAAATACTTGCTGGGTTTCTTACCTAGCTGCTCTAATCTGCACAAGGTCATCATTCCAGAAAAAAAAAAAAAAGAGTTTTATTTTGTGGGCATTCATCACTTAAATGGATCAAATCAATGTTTTCTCAAGTTCTGGAGTGGAAAAAAAGCATTGTGTCATGTTTAATAAATCCAGCAGAGAAAAGGTTTATTTCATCTTATATGTAAGGTATTTTTTTATGTTCACTGTCAGTCTCTAAAGACCAGTAAAAAACAAATGTCAAGCATATTAAAAAAAACAAACAAACAAACAAAAAAAACCAAACCACAAAAAAACCCCAAATCCCCAAACAAACCAACCCCTAACATTAATTAAATACATCTCACAGAAGTTCCCAAAGGTTTTATCAATGGAGTCCACAAACATCATCTTCCTTCACAGTTCACAGGACGGTTTACACAAAGGTCTGGTTTCAGTTACGATCAGAGATCAAAAACTGGATGGAGGGATATGGATCCATATCTTGTCCAGAATTTAAAAGGATCCAAATTAAAATGGGTTGAATTCCCTCTGAATGAGGTACTCAATTCACTTTTAAAAATTAAATTAGAATTTAGCAGTCACTTTGAGGACTTTTAAAAATTTGCTTCAAGTCCAGGATATAAACATAATTCATCAATGTCCAAGTAAAATAACTTGAATTTTGAGCAAGAAGTATTTTTGTTGAATTTCTTATGAATAAGCTCCACCCAGAGCAAACCACCCTTGCTGGCACAGATAAGACTCATCAGTGTACGAAAGCTTTGTAATCAGAGTACTAGCAACAGGCAAAAAAGGCTGGAAATATCAAGAGTTAACAGGTGACTTGATGTGGATGCCTGTCTCTGCTACAAGGCTTTTAAAAGCAAACAGTTCACATAATTTATGAATGGTTTCATAGGAAGGCTCACATTTATCCCAAGAGGCCATGCCTTGGCATAGCAGACCTCCCAGGAGACTTTTCAGGTGATTCTTTCTTTAACACCCTTATTTTATTACTACTAGCTCTATTCTTCTGCTATTTCTCATGATATCTCTTGATATTTTTAAACTCATCACCTACTGGCAGTTTGTCATTAGATTATATTGTTCACCCTTATTCCAAGATGGATAATGGCAAGAGCCTGACCCTTCAGAGAGCAGGGGAAAAGCATATAAAAAGAACTGAGGAGGTCAGATTCTGCACACAGTGGGAGCTGAGATGCTGAGCTAAGCCAAGCATCAAGTAAAAGCATCTCACTTGCAGGCTAACATAATGCTCGCCCGTTGCTCTGCATGCATCATCATCCACCTCTTGACTTTTACCTGATGTTGTGAGGAGCTAAGGAATGGGGACACACAGTGAACAAAATTATTTCCCCTGCACTCAACCTCACCAGCACCAAGGCAGATGCCAGCTCACACATAGTACAGCACACCTACTTTGTGCTTCCTCCTCATGAGGGCTTAAAAGCTGGGAAGAATTTCACAGCAATCTTTGGGATGTCTTGCTCTCCTCATTACCTCTCCTGACCTAGCAAATGGGGAGCAGGATGGGAATGATCTTTGTATCTGGGTCAGATCTTAATCTTTTTTTCCTTTACTGCAGAATTACTCCCTCCTATTTCCTCTCAGCTCTTTTTCAGGTTTGCCTTTCAACTGCTGGTTGAGCAGTTGTCTGCCATTCTCTCCTGCCCTCTTCAGCCCAGGGCAAAATCATTTGTACCAAACAGGATGGCACTTTTCTTCATTTTCTGTCTCACATTTTTCTTTTTCATGCCATCTAACATATCCCCACATCTGATATAATATTTTGAACTGCAGAAACTGTACAAAACTGATTTTAATTATTTTTTTTTCTTACCTAATGGCACAACAGAAACCAACTGGGCAGCCACTGACATAAAACTCACTTTATCAGCGAGAATCACCTGTCTGCAGCCTCCCGTTCCTCTGGTCAGGGAGGCTATAGAGCAGGTGTAACCTGTAGTCCAGGAATTGCTTCATCCAGCATACAAGGCCATAGAAGGGGATTGGGTGTCACCAAGCAGTGCTCTGGGATCAGAGGCTGAGGGACCTATAGACTTTCAGCTTTGAAAGGCTTCAGAGGCCAGGCAGAGACAGGGTCTTCCTAACCCTTATTTCCATGCAGAGGGAGGAAAAGTCCCCACCTCTGTTCAGTCAGGGGTTCAGCCTGCAGTTAGCCACCCATTCTGGATGACAACCAATACATGAAATTAGCCAACCAACTAGGACTAAAGCTTTTGAAAGAAGTATCAAATAAATCACAGAAGCTGCATGTATAAGAGCAGGCAGCATGATGTCAAACCTTGGCACAGGCCAGCTATGACCTGTGTTAACCTGCCCAGGCTCTGGGACTTGAAAAATGCCAGAGAGAAAAGTTTCAGAAATGATTGCTAACCTGCACAAGAACTGCTTCTATAATCATCCTCTTCTATCTGCCCCTCTCAGGGAGGAAGCAGCTGGAAGGACAATCCCAACTGCTTTTCTTCTTCCTTTGTGTTTGTGGACTCTGATCCACACCATGCAGCAGAGCCAGGCTGTGTGCACACATCCTCTTCTAGCTGCTGGTGCTTCAGCTGAGAGGCAGCTCTCATGGTTTGCCCTCATTTCCCATCTCCACAGCCACCTCCTGCCTTTCAGAGATCATTGCTGTTTGAGAGCTGAGCATCTTGCTTGGCTAGGAGAGGAGGTGAGTTAGTTTAAAGCAGCAGAGCTTTGCCGAGATGACCCGGCTCTTCTAATTCTGACTGCACCATGAAGGGAGCAATCAGCTTCAGCAGAGGGAAAGACAGCAAGGAGATCAGCACTGGGTGGAAGAGTAATCAGAGAGAGGATGAATCTACAGACACAATGGCTAACAGAGCCCTGGCTGCCAGGCTCAGATTCTTCAATCAATAGACAAGTAGGCCCCACATTTTGACCACACACTTGTTTGCTGTTGCAGTTTCTTTGGTGTGTGCGTACAGGGATGGGCCAGGGCCAAGCAGCAGGCAGGCGAGATGGTCAGCTTGGACTTAGCCCATCACTCCTGGAATGCATGGCAGAGCAGGAGTTCTGCAGGGCAGACAGGACCTGGCTGGCATCCCTCTTGTCATCTCATCCTTCTCTCAACTTGCTCTCTTGAGTTCTGCTCTCCTGCCAGTGCCTGTACATTGAATGCTGGGCATTGTTGGGTAAGTACTGGTTTTTATTCCTTCAGATTTGGCTTTCTTTCTCTGTTCCTTTTAGGGAAGAGGCAGGAAAGCAAACTAGGAAGTGTTTGAAACCTGCTAGTCCCTTGGAGGCTGAAACATTTTCCATTCACGTGAGTGTTACTGGTTTAAGACTGTAGGGCAAATTGCTCATTTCTGGCAAAGCTAGTGAAACGTTAATGTGCCCGTACTGCTGCTAAGGCTGCAGGATACTTTGGCTACTGGTGAAAGTTTAATCATCACAGCTTAAGTGAACAATTTAGCTGAAGTGAACTGTTGGTTTCATGCTTCACTTACTGAAATGCTCTGAGCTGCAAGGCTCCCCGTTTGCTGCAGTTTGCTGTGCACTGCAAGTGGCTTGCTCCCCCCTTGGATCTACTGCTCTGATTCTTGTGTGCACTGTTAAATTGAAGCAGTGAGAGCCTTAAGGTAGACAAAGTAATAGCTGGGAACTTCAGTCACTGCCCCAACAGTTGGCACTCTTGGGGAAGTGCCACAATCTGTCTGGGTTCCCAGCAGAGAGGAGGCTCAGTCAGAGGACAGCTGTCTGGGTTCAACTGCACGCTTGAAGGCAGAGGCTGCTGCCACAGCTCCTCTGCTCCAGCACCTGCAGAGTTCTCCCTCTTTTGCTGCTTGGATGAGGAGTTATTTTTGGCTATGTTTTGCTATATTAAATATTAGCTCTAGGCTTTCCTCTATGTACTGAGTAATCCTGTTCTGTGTGGGTTTTATATATTGTTCTTTTGGCATTATCACTATTGCATATTAATAAATTAAACTTTCAATTCATGTTACTCTCTTGGGCCAATGTATATTGCTAGGGGGTGAAAAGAAGGGATTAAACTGGCTTAAGGTGTTCTGCTCTTATACCATGTTACAGCAGACGTGTAAGAAGGATCAGGGAGTTTTCTTGGCTCTGAATTGTTATATTAATGGCAGAATTGTGGGGTCATAATTTTTATTACAGTCTTTTAATAAGCTATTGATGCAGACACATTTTACACCTATGGGGAAATATAATTATGATGGAACTGTAACATTGGGTGTTCTTAGCCTAGTATCAGAAGGTATTAGGAAAAGAACAAGCCTTCACATTACATTGAATGAAGTTTTCGCAAGCCTAGAGGGGAGCAAGGGTTTGAGATAGAGAAAGATGAGGAAAAACAACCTGAATGTCTCTAAGTCTGGGTTTTGAGTTACTAATTAGCATAGGAATAGGGGATTTGGTGGCATAGACTGTACCTCCTCAACAGGAGCATACCCAGGTGCACGATGTGATGCTGCATATGGTCAAAAAGCTCAAATAGTAAGAATGCACTGGAGAAAAACCCCTTGTTGGGGTACAGCTTACACTGGGCTCCAAAGCATTTGTCACATCCCTGTCTTATCAAATGTAATGTCGATTTGTGGGAAGTTGAGGCAGAAAATGAACTAATGCTAGATGGAAGTGCCCCATCAGCCAGCTCTAAAACAAGAGCTGAAGTTTACTGAAAGACTGTCTTTCAGATGGGGTTTAATGAAATAAAAAAGATTAGATACTCTAATATCAGCTAATAAAAAGCAGAGTGCCAGGGTTGAAAGCCACAGGCGAGGACAGAGAGAAAGCTGTGAGGTGAGCAGCTGCTGTGTTGATTCAAATGTATCAGAGCAGCCAGTGCACAACCAGCTACTCTGCAAAGGCAGCTCTGTCCAGCCACCTCCACTTCTTCACTTAAAAAAACCCAACCCAGCAACAAAACCAAACTGACAATAAAAAACATACTTCCCTTAGAAAATCCACACTCTGTTAGCCTATAGTGGGGTGTCTGCTAGAAAAGGCATTTTGTTTTGAACATATTTGATAATTCTTACAGCCATTCTTACTTTAGTTTGTTTCATGCTCAACCAACATCACAAGCCCTTGCACTTGCACTGTCAAAATATATTCTGTCCATGGCTTAAAGACACTCTTCCCAGAAAGTCAGCTATTCCTGTAGCCTGATAATCACACAATGTCTAAAATATGTACAGGACCATAAGTAGACAAATATGACTTATTTTTACTATGATTATTGTTATTATTTCATATCCTGTAATACTACAGATGTGACAGGCTCTTCACAAGCATTAAGGGAAGTCAGTTCCTTGCTCTGAAGATCTCTCCAAGAGCAGGAACTGTTGCCTTTGCTCTTTTATCCTGTGATTTAGCACTTGCCACTGCACACCAGCTGAGATGCAGGCTAATTCTACAGGGAACGTGGCATTTCTGTCCCAAACAGTGACTTCTGGCTTAGGAATCCTGCTTGAAGCCCTGTCAAATGTATCTTAATTTGTTAACAGTTTTGCTCCATTAGGCTGACTCTGCTAAAAGGCTATAAAAAGTAATAGTCCATTTGTGAGTTTACTGCTATTAGAGACGAGTGTTAATTCAGGCGCAAAAACCTATAGAGCTGCATACGTTCAGCCAGTGATGAAGCAGACATCACACAGTTGCTGAGGAAATTATTCCCATTGTAGATCTGTGTATATTCATCTGTAAACAGTCACCCCTCCTGTCTCAAGAAAAAAGTGGTAACTTCTTGCTTTTAATCACACTCTGTCAGTTCTAATTGCTTCATAAACAACATCATGGGGTGGGTAATTGGGCCCTTAAGCTTCTCCATCATAAGAGTGTGTCTACTCAGGAGAGGAAAACAAATCCTCACCCATTTCAAAAGCTAAAATAAAGCAAGTGATGGAGAGGAAGCCTTCTAACTTCTGTGCAAGTCTTGACCTACCTGTGCCTTGCAGTAGGTAACACTACAAGTTAATGCTTAATTAACCAAGTAAGAACTGGGATCTCTCCAATGAGCTGCTTGCTGGGATTCCATAGACAAAACTATTGCATTTGGAAAAGTGCAGACTCAAGCCTGCCACCTGCTTTTGCACTGGTGCGCAGGAAGATGAGCTCATTGACACCTTTCGCTGCCATGTTGGTGAGTTCTTTTCCCCCAGACATATAGAGAGGAAAATGAAGTCTGGCAGGTGCTGGGCAGTATTTTTTTTCTGTAGAAGTGCCTGTTGCCTTCCCAAGCACCAACACACCACAACCACTGCTTTCCTACCCCTACAACCCCTAGACAGGGGCCACCAGAGTGCCCTTGAAGCAGATCTGAAGCAGCATCAGATCTTTCAGCAATAGTCCCAGACAGACTGATATTACCAAGCACTAATTCTGTCAAGTAAGACTCTAATTGGGCCCTAAATATTAGGGAGATTATTTTCTTTTTTTAACTAGTGAGCACAATATTCATCAAAACTAAAATTTGTCAGGGATACCAATTCAGAGTTCAATGTCTTATAGAGCAAAGAACTGTAGTTTTCTAAGGTGATTCTTAATTACATGCTTTTTCAGGAGACCACAGAATGAGGAAAGCCTGTCAGCTCAGCATTCCATTGCTGCAGCAAAATAATTGCTCCAACATATTGCACAACTGCATCCAGGAAAAGTCCCAGGCTAGCAAAAGCCTTGCTGTGTGCACACAATCTCACTTGTACATATAAGTCACAGTTCTTGAGAAGCATTTTCTGGTTTTCCAAGTGCCACTACCTCAGCACTGTAACACTAAGATTTTTTTGCCTGTTTTTAAATAGGTAAAATAAATGTGTTTGTGAAGTCAAGATGAACAGGAAAGCAAAAGAACTTACAGTTAAAGCAAGACAAGTGAGACTACATGGAATAAGACAACAGGGAAGCTGGGCAAAGAAAAATATTCAAAAAATGCAGGTCATATTTGGTGGAACAAGATCTTGAAAATCTGAGGATGTTTGCAAAGCAACACTATTTCCTGTGGGATACCAAGTATTAAAACCTGCCAGAATTTGTTATTCTGGGTTAAAAAAAAAGTAACTATTTCTAATATTTTGCTTCTAAAAAGTGTCAGCTCCCAGTAAAAAGTTATTCAGAAGAAGGAAAAAAAAAACCAAACCAGGTTGCATCTATGAGTGTCAGGAAGACAAAAATAAAGCAATATTCAAGCAAGAATCTCATGGTACAACACCCAGAGCAGAAAAAGCCCAAGGGAGCTTAACATTACTTTCAATGTCCAATATATAGAAGCAGGAGATGCTAAATCCCATTTTAGCATATATCTGGAGAAATGTTTATAAGCCCTAGAGAAATTATTGCCAACACACCCTATAAGAATGGTGAAAACAAGAGTAGTTTTGTGACACTGGTCTTCAGTGGCTATTGCCTCTGCACTGGAGCTTATTTTATGGCTATGAGCATATAAACAACATGTTACCTTCTACCACATCAAATATGCCCCAACTGAGAACTGTTCTGGGAACATTTTGTTCAATACTTAGTCCCTGAAAAGCAGCATTTGCTTGGTCCAAATTTCTTGCTTGTTCTTGTTTGAATGAATTTTAAAAGGTTAACTTATAATGATGTTTTTGCTGAGTTCCACCTTATTTGCATTGCGTCACACAAATGCACTCCAGGAAGGGTCTTCATAATGCCATTATGCTATTAGTGATAGTGGGAGAAATTGCAATATTTAAGTATCAACAGAAATAGCCTCGTTGCTGTTCAGAAGAGATGGGAGAGGAAAGAGAAAAAGGGACAATCAGCTGATATGTCAAACATCCATATACAAATGATGATTCAGAGAGGGGTTATAATGGTACCAAGGCTAATGAGACACTACAGATAATATAAGAGACACAAAATTGAGTTCACTTTACAATCTGAGTTTATTATAGAGCTAATCAAGAGGAAGGAGGAAAACAAATCATTTCTTGTAGAAGTGGAGAGGAAGGGATTGGGAGGGAGGGAGAGTCAGCAGATGAGTCAGTGCTCCTGGGTCATTTGAGTTTCGACTATCCATTGACCTGCCTGGAGAAGTTTGAAGAGCACTTTAAAAAATGTTTTAAGTATGCACTATACTTTCTTGACTGAAAAGGCAAAACCAGGACAAGGAAGTGGGCTATATTTCTAGATCTGCCATTTACAGCTAGGGAAGAAACAGAGCAGAAGAGGCAGTCTTGCCAGTAGCTGATCAGAGAAATATCTGTGCCTGCTGAAGGGAATCATGTGCTCACAGCAGCTAATGCTGCTCGGGGGAGCCAACTTCTTTTTTTTTTAATAAAAAAATGTTTGCATGTACTGGTCTTTTAATAACACAAGGTATTTGGGTTGAAGTTTTAGGTTTACATCTCTTTCGTTACCCTGCTTTCCCTGTATGGGAAGGAAGGTTTGATGCTTTTACACTCCCAAGTGCTCCCCTGCTAGCTAACCTATGAAAGCAGCAAGCAGACAGCAGTCAGTGGTAAGGTTTGAGAAACACCCATCCAGGATTCACCTCTGAACACTGGAAATGAAAATGAGCCAGACTCAGGGTGCATCAAACTCACTGTATCTTTGGAAATAGAAAGTACAGTAAAAAATGACAGTTCTTATTGCCTTCCCAGGTCCTGTGCCTCCCTAAACTTGCTCTTAAGTTAGAAACTCTTCTCATGCTTTGCTTTCCAAATTTCACAGAAGCCGAGACCACTTTGCAACTTCTGTAATGAAGTGCCCAATGCTGTCAGATTACACTGGGCACTTGGAGACTTTGGGTTTAGGTTCTCCAGAGAAAACTATTCAAAAGCTTCTATTACTGTAACTGAATGATCCTCTATCAAGTTAAAAAGAAATTCACTAATACACTGTAGCCTTCTATAGACAATGCATTATATTAGTCTGTGTGTCTTGTCATCATGTATTCCAAATGATACGTGATGATGGCAAATCTGTTATCCATTAGAAAGGTGCTGAAGACCAAGGTGTCAGAAGACTTTTTTCCCCCAGTTTTACTCCTCATTAGTTTATGAAGCCTGGAAGTTGCAGAACAAAGTTCATGTTAAAGGCTACCACTAATATTGCCACGCTGCTTGAATGGTGAAGTAATCAAATATGTGAAAACTATATTCCCAATTCCTAGCACCACATTTTTATTCTAAACATTAAAAAGCACAGACATCCTGGAGAGAAAAATGTTGGCATATTTATCAAAAAAAGTGTGATTTCCTCCAAAGCAGCTTGATGCAGCTTCTTGCCTGCCCAGCTCACCCTGCTGGGGCTCTGATTCAATACTTGCATGCTCTGCAAGTGGACACTAAGGGGTGTAAATTCATCAACTTCTACTGAACTTCATATTCACATGCTGCTGTAAAGTGATGTCAGAATAAGACTCCAGGCTTCATTAAACAGTATCATTCCCTTTTCATGAGCTTGAAAGATTGATGGTTTGTTGCTTGTTTGTTGTTATTTTTTTTATAAAAATGCAAGGATGCAGAATTAATTTTATTCTCAAAAAAAAAAAAAAGGATGTTTTTGTTCTGTTTGCTTGTTGGTTTAGATTTGTGTTTTGTTTTCAGTTGGTTTTTTTTAGAGGAGGGATTGATTTCTATTTAAGCACCAGGCATATTCCTTTGATTGATCTGAGGCAGGTGCTTTCCAAGCCAACTTTCACGCACAAAAGTTTTGGAACTAACTTTCAGAGCTTTTTCCCAGATCAGCCAGCAAGACATCTTGGACTGACCCATTCAGTCCTTCCTTAGGGAGTTCAAGATTCATAACAAGAGATTATGGTCATCCATCATTTGGAAAACAAGCACCTACATACTAAACTTTTCTAATCATCTTCATATATTGCTTCTATGCCTTCATACATATGAAAGTCTATTATAGACTCTTGTAGGATCTATTTGGAGAGATAGTTCAATGTTACATATCAGAATTTGTGATGATTCAGAACTGTTTTATAAATCAGATGAAGACTGATGAAGAAATGAGTATAACTTGGTATGATCTTGGACCAAATGATGCTATTGAGCCTAATAACATGGAAGCATGAACTTGTGGAATTCAGAGTTTCCTGGCAAAGCCAGAGACCCAGGCTGCACAAGGACAGAACAGAGATACAGAATATTTTGTAGACAATATGATGAAACTTATCTGGTAGGATCTTCCAATAAGTTCCTTAAGGTGTACATGTAATTTAAAGGCTTTGCTTGGTGCGGGTAACGTTTAAAAGAAAAAAAATATAAAATTCCAGAAAATATGTTACCAAGCACCCAATAGGCAGCATTATTCAGACTTCTCAGCACCAGGATATTCACCTACCCTATAAACAACTGAAGCCTGCCCATGTAGCTGTGCACAGCTATAACAGTATGAATGAGATCTAGCATAGAAAGAGAGAAGAGGTTCCCAGAGCTTTATCTGCTCCCATGAAAAAACAAACAAACAAACAAACAAGCCTTGGAAGAAACTCTCAGAATTCTGTCCTGGTCAGACATAGCTATTCTTCATTCCTGAAAAGCAGCTATTCTAAGTTATCTCTTTGTAAGGCCAGCCCAGTGAAAGCACATGGCAGCTTTCCACACTCTTTACTAAAGGTAAAAGAGTGTTGCCAAGTAGTTGGGCTTTCTTGGTTCCTTAAATGATCCCTTACAAATCCCTCCATATACCTGTAAAGGTTTTTAAAGAGATCTCTTCCAAAGAGGGACACACAAGGGTAGAAGACATCCCTGTGGCAGGAGTCCCAGAAAGAATTTATACTTCTGTTCCCCAGTAGTCACCCTCAGGCTTGCTCTTTCCTAGAAAGTGTTAGAGACCTTTTCTCACATCTCTGAGTACAAGGAAGTTCCAGCATCATTTTAAAGGGTGGGAGCTGACAGCAGGCACCACCTACAGATAGGACTGTTTATGCTGATGCAGGATAAATGGATGGAGATCTCCATTAATTGTAGCCACTGGAGTAAACCTGGAAGTGCCTTCTTGGACAGAGAGATAGCAGTGCAGGCAAGGGGAGCAATGGGAGCCACACTATAGCCACTATTGGTTCTTTTGGTAAGGAAGGTTCCTGCTATTAATATAATTGCTATCATAGCAGATAATACAGTAAAAGGCAGCAGCTTGCAGAAAGGCTTAGGCTAGAGTAAACTGAGGAGTACTCTTGATTACAGTGTGGGGTAAAGTCCGCAGGGTGTTCTCATATCTCTGCAAGCTAAACATTCACTGTACACCAGGACAGGCTGCTATTTGTACTGCAGCAACACCCAACAGGCTGTCCAAGAGAGGGGCTGAGCCTGTAGATGTTGTGTAAAAGAGTAAGAGTCAGACCTGTGCCTGCCTCGCAAGGCAGGGACAAGATAAAGGCAGGGAAATGGGGGAAAAAAAACCTGTTGTCCTTCCCAGTGTGCTGATCCAGATCCTCATCCCTCCAGGGAAGGCAGGTGTCTGGTGATCTATCATAAAAGGCAGATGAGCTCCCCCTGAGATGACAGTGCTGCTGCTTGGGGACAGATCCACCCATCCCTGGCAGTGGATTATTGTTTGTCTCCACAAAGCTTTGAACACTTGTGAGAAGTGCAGCTCTTCTCACACACCAGTCCTTCCTGATCTACTTTCAGTTCCTTCCTGCAAAGCAGCCCTGTGCAGCAGGCAAGCCAGGGATGGAAAATTTCCTTCTCTGCTTGAGCCCTTTAGAAATGGCTAATTTACTACAACATAAGGAGAGAAAGAAGGATAGTGAAACACATCCCAGCCTGGGCCTCAGAGCCATCTCAGGTTCAAGAGGGAAGGAAAGGACAAAGAGCTCAGAGACCCCCCAGTCTGGCTTTTTGCAGGACCTCAACATATCAAATTGAAATGGGCCTCTTTTTGCCCCTGGCTGTTCCTATAGTTTAAATGCTTTAACCTTTAAAGGTAGCATTCAGGAACTATGGTACTTAAGTGTTAAAGCTAACTTGGAGAGTATTTTTGCAAAGGGGAAGGAGTTTTACAAAGGCTTTTACCTCCCAGACTTACATTTCATTCCAGCACAGGTCATGTGCGGTCCTGGCTCTGCGTATAACCTGCCCATGGTCCCTTGTCTCACCAATTTCCTCAGGCTTGTCCTCAGAAGATCAACAGATTAGTAGCAAAGAGGATTTAAGGCTTCTTTTACACTGGTGCTGAGTGCCCGCTGCTTCTAGTAGTTTTGATAGTAAGGGTGCTCAGCACTTCTGGGAGGCAACAATTCATCTCTATCAGTGCTGCTCTTTGCCCTGGTCTTTAAAGGTTATTTGAGACACTGGGCAAGAAATGAAGAAAAGCCTTTCCCTATCAAAAAAACTTTCCTCAATTTTGTTGATACCAGTATCTCTAACTACAGCCCTGGTCATCGTCAGAGCAGGACCTGTACAGCTTTCTTCCTCTTAAACTTTTTCCTGTTCTGCCATTAAGTAAGCCTTACCTCATGTCCAAAGTCTCTGCTCATCTAGTTCCTCACCCAGTCCCTTATCCCCATTTCTGACCTCCCTATCCTTTTCTCTCATTTAATCTCCTGTTATTTTCTACTTCCTTTGTTTGCTCCAGATCTCAGAATAGGCTCTCCCTTGACATGATCAGCCTTCTGCCTCCTCCTTCCTGTTGTTCTCTACACTTTGCTGTTCTGCCATGGTGAGTTGCTTTTCCTTTCCTCCTGTGGGGCTTCATATGTCTCTTTTCCACAAGAGATATTTTCCCCCACTCTCAGGGGTACAAGTGGTGTCCTTAGCCAAGCTAAAAGGGCACTTTTCTCATGGTACTCCTGAAGATCACATCCTCCTTGGACATGGGTCAGTGTTCCCTCTTTCCAGACCTCCTCAGCTACTGATTTTCCCTTTCCCTACTTGGTGCTCAGCCTTCAGTACTTTCTCTTCTGTCCTGCCAGCATCCTGGCACTCCATGGAGTTCTGTCTGTCTGCTATGTTCTGTTATACAATTTTTTACTACCTATTTTAACTACCAACAACTGCCTCTGCAGGTGACCCCCTGCTCACCTGGCAGTGAGAAAGGAGCTTGTTTTCTGGGACAAATCCCCCATTAGTGTCTGTTTGCTGGGATCACCCACAATACCATGGACAGGATACATCTTGTCATAAGGATATCTCTACACGAAGAACAAGAAGCAATCAATTCTTTTCATGCTCTGATTATCATTAAAATAGTTAGATTTGAGGTTTGCAAGTAATTACCTGGATTCCTTATATCACATGAATATAACAAATTCAGCAGCAATCTCCCTTGGACAGAGTAGTCACCAGAAAATAGGTGGCTGCTTCTCAGCCTGCCTCGCATTTCAGAGCAGGGCAGACAGGTGAACACCTCTCTATGTCATTACCAAACCCAGCTTCCAGTATGGCACAGCAGCCAGCAGCTTCTCAAGGGTTCCATGACTGTACATCACAAAGCATGTAACTGAGATGCCTACTATGCAACCAATCCCACTTGACAGAACCCCCATTTCACCAAAGCCTTCAAGAACAAATCTATTTCAGGTTTCTAGCTAACTTTTCTCTAAAATTGGGAAACATAACCCCCACTTAACCAGGTTTAACAAACCTGCCATCAGCATTTTAGCAAAACCTTCCCACTCCTGCCATACCTCCATGATTTTCCTATTTTATTTATCACTTCTCTGGGCAGAGGAAAACAAAGCAAGAGATTAACTTTATTAGAAGCCAAAGCTTGGGGTGTTTAATGGCATGTGGATACAGCTTGTGCTCAGGTCCCCAAAAACCACAGGACATCCCTCTCATTGGTATGGTGGTGGAGTGGAGCCTGCAGGTTTACCTCTTCCTCCAAATGAGAAGCACAACCATTGGACTCAATGGGCAAAATACAGGAAGTAAGACATATGCAAATTGCTTCTGAAATAAAAAAAAAAAAAAAAAAAGGCAAAAAATACACTTAGAGTAGCCTTAGCCCCAGATGAATTGCAGGTTAACCAGCCTCCAGCACTCACCAGACACCTCAAAATGGTCTTTAAGCAGCCAGGGTCTCAGAAAAGAGCAGAGGCTGTATGAACTCAGCCCTGCTGGATGAACGACTCCAGTGCTTGAGACAAGAGCAAACCCCACAGCCTTAGGATGACAAGAAGATGCAGCAGTTGGCCAGAAAGCAGAGCAACATTAAAAGTTCATTTACTATCTGTAGATCTACACTAGGTCACAACTAACAGGCTTAAATAGATTTCCAAATCAAAGGTGGCTGATGGCATTTTTCTGTGGTTTTCTTTTCCTCTTTTTTTTTTTTTCTTTTTTTTCCTTTCAGTAGTGTTTTACAAAATAATCTTCATCTTTCTAAATTGTAAATTTTTCCCCTCTTTCTCTCTTGTTGGTTAAATCTGGGCTGAGGTTTGATTGCTGTAGGACAGAGGTATGTTAGGAAATTTGATGCAAAGGACAAGAAAACAAAAATCAGAGGTATTTGGTCTGAAAAGAGGCTTTGTCCAAGGCATAATTCTTGTGTGTTTAAGGACAGAGTAATAGATTTGGAAGGATAAGTCATATATCTTAGGATTTTCTTCCCTGCCCCCTTTGATTGATTAATTCCAGTCTCTTCAGATCTTTGCCTGTTCCCACAAACCTGGAATCTCAGGATTGTTTGATTAAGTCATGGTTACCATGACAATAAAAGTGCCTCTGGCCAGTTTGACCTTTGACTGGATTCAATTCACTGAGAGAAATGGACAGAGACTATAGAAAAAGCTTCAGCTTCATGTCCACTACTGCACGAACCAGGTTCTCCTGCACTTTCAGAGTGAGCTGGTCGTCCTTTTTAAAATATAAATTGGGCTGGAATGCTCTGAACAACATTTCTAAGGTTTTGGTAACCAATTTCTTGGTGAACATCAGTTGATATATAAAATGCACACAATCATGTGGTTGAAGACTTATTTTAAAATATGTGGCTTTTAACCCAAGAGCAAGAAAAGCTGAAATCAGGCTTCGTGGCTGATGTATACACACACCATTTAAAATCACCCCATATACATATCCATCAGATATTCGGTAGGTATTTATAAATATCTAGCTCTTGATAAATATGTAGGCATGTATAAAAGCAGATTTCAGACTTAAGACTCATTTCTTCTGCCACTGCCCCACCCCCACGCCGCAGGCTGCGGGCATTGTGTTGCTGTTGCTCATATAGATAATTATTCCTTTTCAAATACTTTCATTGTAAATCCATTTCAGAAAAAAAAAAAAAAATAAGGGGGGAGAGAGATTTCAAAATTAAACCTGTTATGTGATTTGTAAATGGGGCTGACAGAATGACAGCCGAGTGGCCGTTGCAAGGCAATTCATGCATACAAGATTGCCAGATCCCTGGTGGGAGAGTACGCGCTGCCCGTGCGCGTGGGGGGCCTCCACTTGTGCTCTTCTCCTGGCCGTTTGTGCTCTGCAGCCCCCTTTAGGTTATTGCTTTTTTTTTCTCTCTCTCTCTCTGCAAAGGAGGGAAATCTTTAATTATCATCCTGAGCTGGACTAAAGAAAAGACAGCTAATAAGAGGGCTGGCTTCTGGAGTCAGTGGCTCCCCAAAACGCCGTGGGTGGACAGGGAGGCAGCCAGCAGCAGCAGCAGAGGGTGAGCCAGGAGGGAAGAGAGGCCTTTGCCGGGCACACCACAGACAGGGGAATGAACATCCCTTGCCTGGTATATCCAGCCAAGGTGAATGTTAGCCAACGAAATGGCACGGAGCCAAACAAAGGGAAGAAAAATAAACCCAGGCACTGTAAAAACAGAGCAAAAAAGGGTGTCTGGGCTGAGGTAATAGCTGCGCTAACCTTACTTGGGTAACAGACGGGGCTAGTTTAAAAGACAGACCGGAATGGACAAGCTGGAATTTAGAAATTTATTTTCCCAGTGTAAGTCTTTGTTTGCTTGTTTGTTTGTTTGATTCGTTGCTCATTTACTGTCAGGAAGTTCTTCCTACTTACTACCTAGTTACCTTGAATTCTGAAGTCATGGGAAATAACTGAAGGGGATTATTTGAGCCCTCCCGCATAGGCTCAGCTCTCAGAATTCTCCCGCTTTCCATGCTGGCTGTCAGGACCATATTCTGTCAAGTGGCACAATTTCAACAAGTTCAGTAAAGAGCTGCCATTGTTACAGGATTTTGGTTCCCAGAGCAAGAACTGGAAGAGATACTTGTTTGGAAGGGGATAGGGAATGAAGGATTTTGTTTGGTGATTTTTTTTTTCTGGCAAATGACAGTGTGGAAAATGTCAAGAAGTGTATGTGATCAACCTGAAGAAAATCTCTTCCTACCGGAAAAGCTTTCTTGTCTCCAAAAGAACTCAAAGATAAAATTTTCAAAAGCACCTACCTGACTTTTAAGGACAATAATCTCCTAGGGATCCCCTGACATGGGAAAAAAACATATCTGAATCCTGCTACTTCCACAGTTCATAAGTGAAACTCTTTGATTTGGATGATGATGATTTCACCTCTAAAGAAATAGCAGGCACCCACCTCTGGCTGTTCACCATCCTTCACCACAAGATGGGAGAACATAATTAATGGAGAAATGGCCTGTTCCATCACGGCCTTTCTCTCCCCTCAACCTTTTGATGCTGAGTGCTTCCAGTTGTGCCAATCTGTAAACTCTCAACAGTATTTTGTATTTTCCTTCAGTCTCTCTCTCCCTCTCTGTAAGATTTCACCAGCCTATTAGTGTTAGAATGTGAGTGTTTATTAAATCCAGATATCTATTTATCTATTGGTCTATCTTTATGCAATTCATATACATGCATGTCTGCTGAAGCATGGTCCTGAGTATAATGTTCCATTAGAGTGAAATGTTTACGTAAAGGAAACTGAGGAGTTTAGCTATTATAAACCTGGACACTGTCAGTTTACTTACAAGAATGTCATATACAGTCCACGACCAGCCTTAAACTGAGACCCTATCACATCCCTCCTTTCCTATCTGTCCCTTTTTGTCTTCACTTGTGGCCCTTTGCAGACATATCATGGATTAGTTCAGATGCAACAAGAATCTTAATATTAATGAGGAGTACACTTAACTGGCAATTTGTTGTGCCTGAGCAGGGTGAACGCCAGACCATTTCTTTTTGTCCAAGAGGATATCTATTCTTATAACCTCAGAAATTATCACACAAACTGTTACATCTATCCCTCCCTCAGCAATAAATCTACACACGGCTATTAATTATTTATTTTCCCATTGAATAAAAACCTGTGTTACAAACTGCCAATCCCCATTCATCCAAGGTAAGCAATGATTTGAGGAGGGTTAGGAAAGAAGCAAGGGCTGCTGGATGAACCAGGGATACCTACCACAAGGAAAGCAACTGGAAATACCTGCCTTTCCATACAGGCTAGATTCTCTGCTCTGGGAAAACACACTTTATTTTTAGATCCAGTAAATAACAGGATGTTAGGTGATCACCAAAGACAGGGACTGCTATGTGTAAAACCCTACCAGCTAGCTGTACTTACCTCCAGAATAACCCTTGGAATAATCACAAACAACTGGTGTGATTTTACCCCTCAGTGTCTGACCGTGGCTAGCAATGCCATGAGGTGTGGAGAGGAAAAACCAGCCTCTTCCTCTCCTGTCCCTGTAGCCAGAGCCTGCATATTGCAGCACGGTGCTGTTGCCTGCCCATTCTGCAGCCCAGCTCCCTCCTGCCTCAGCCCCTGCAAGGCAGCAGAGCTTTGCTGACCTCCCCTGCACTTACATCTATCAGATAGGTTTTTGAAAACAGAATCAGACCTCACACATCTACAACCACTTTAAAAGGCTTCTCACCGCACCTTCTGCTCTCTGTTCTCTACACTCAAGTGGGAGAACTGCACAAATCCCCCCTCTCCCCCCCTTTTCACCTAGCTCTTCCCAACTGCAAGAAAAACTCAGAAGAGCCAAAAGAAAGCTAAAGAAACAACTCTGGGTTCTGTCTGCTCAAGGAACAATTTCCATATCTGGCTTTCACTACTGCTAGAGAGCTGAGTGCAGATTTACTATCACTTCTCTCCCTTCTGTGCCCTCTGTCTTCCATGACTCCACATTGGGAAGGATTTTGTTTGCTGAGTCAAGCCAGTCAATGGGAAAATATTTCCATCATCACGTCCCAAAGACTGTCCCTCTCTGCCTCTGATGCTCACCCACTGATGAAAAAGGGAAACAAACAAAAAACCTTTAGTCCCAGAATCAGGCTTGATTCTTCTCTCCTCTCTTTATTACTTTGTTACTCCCACCCATCGGAATGATGAGTGATCTCCTTTTGAGTGGTGTGGGCTAAGTCATGCAAGGACAAGTTTCCAGGGTATGATCAGAGGCTGGAGACAACCACAGGCACCCCTGGTGTGTTACTGGGACTTGTTCATAATTGCATTGGTTAGTGTGAATACTCAAAGTTGTTCAAGAGCATAACCATTTTTTTTTTTTTTGCTCCATGCTAAAATAAACAGATAAAACCACTGTAGTAATGAATTGCATCCCACCTTAGCTGGTACACCCTCCTACC
Source organism: Ceyx melanurus (assembly GCA_024611195.1). Taxonomy (NCBI): domain Eukaryota; kingdom Metazoa; phylum Chordata; class Aves; order Coraciiformes; family Alcedinidae; genus Ceyx; species Ceyx melanurus. Next base: position 16,004 of record JANHGL010006028.1, on the reverse strand, counting down.
ATCTCTGTGACAGAACTAATACAATGCAATATACCTCTGAACATGCAAATTGATAGGAGAGCTGAAAGATCTACTTAGTCCTTAGATAAGCCAGTAATATAATGGAAACTAGTTAGAAGGGTTTTAGCATTGGTTCAGAAAAGCCACAAGATAAAAATAATTGCTTTGATATAAACTCAGTTCTACAAATTCTTAATTCATAACAGTTTGATAGGGCAGCCCTCCTACTGAGAAGCTTTACACCAGATCAGGTATCATCTGGCTGTGCTGTTCTCCTGGTGCTGCACCAGGTGTTGTAGAGCAAAGCCAGCAAAACTCTGCCGGGTGCCCTTGGTAATTCAGGACTGTGGCCACTACGCCATGTTCAGTTTGGATAAAACCTGGCCTGCCAGGAGGTCACTGACACCTTCCTTTACTTGCTCGAGTTGTGACTTCCTTGAATAAATAGTTGCAATAAGTTATTTTGCAAAACTAGAACAACAACAACAACAACAAGACAGTTACAATCTATTTACACTCATCTGGGACAGCACAATACCAAGTACACCTTCCTCCAGTCACCTCCGTTCCATCAGACCCCTCTGGGGCTCTCTCCAGTCAGTGCCACTTGAACTCAAAGGGTTCTTGGGAACTGGTTTCCTTTCCCCAGATGAAAAGCTGAGGTACCAGTTGCTTCCTGCATTACTCATCTCTTCCACTAATTATTCCCCTCCACAGTCGTGCTACCTGCCCTTTGCTACTGTTCAGTCAGCTCTTCCCCAATGCCTCTTTGGTGACGAGAACAGAAGCAGAAGAGATGATCCATGTGAACTAAACCAAGGCTTGAACTTCCTCCAGTTCTGCATTTGTTCTGAAACAGAACTGGAGAAACTGCCAGTTCAAAGCAGAGACTTCCCTCACCCCCACCCCAGTGTTACCCCTTGTTTTTCGGCAGTAAGGAGATTCACTGTTAGAAACACCCAAGGGGGTGATTTCACTGTCATTCTGAGGCCAAGGAAAGCCTCTGGCTTGGCTGGATGCAAGGTGGCAAATTTAATTCTCTCAGCTGCTTCTTCACTAAATCTACACTGCCTGCTAATCTCCTGCATCCCTGTAGAAAAGTCATGACTGAAGACTCAAGTTGTCAAAACATCACTTGTCTTTTCCACCAGCGCTGGTGGGAGCGTGGCTGTGGTCAGCTGCACAGAGCTGAGCGAGTTTTGGAAGGTCCCTGTTTCCAATTTAGCACAGCTCCCAGGAGGTATTACATTTCCTGGTGCAGAGCAGAAAACGCTTTGAGATCCTCAAGCACAAAGCCTTGTTGTTTTATTCATTTGTACTGCTGAGCAAATTCTCTTTTCAAGGCTTCCAGTGGGGAAATTTCCTTCAGTTTCTCCATAGCAGAATCCATATTACCTTTACCCTTTTCATGTCTAGAAAGAATGATTCTTTCAGAGATTGGCTTTAGTTCCCCTATTCCTGGAAGATCTTTTTAATTGCAAGAAATACTCCGTTGCTAATTACAAAAGCATTTGAGCTCATCCTCTATTCTGTCGTGGTGTTGGCAAAGCCCCTGGAAGAGCTCTCCAACCTGAAACTTCCAAGGAATCTATTAGGAAACCCATTGCAGCTTCCAGATAACAGGCTGCCAGTTTATTAAAAGAGCAATGCTCGAGCAGGCTCCTACTCGCATTGCAGTCATTCTTGGCACTCCTGCAGTCTGCTCCATCCAAGTGTTCTGCATCACTCATTCCACTAGCTGCCTCTTCCTACCATCCCCAACTCACATCTGCAAGCACCTTCCCAGATCACCTGAAGCACATGTATTTTGCAGCACCTTGTGAATTGCACTTCACAAAGACTCTCCAGTGTCACGCCCGCTTTTCCCAAGAGAAAGCGAGGCAGGAGGCTGACCAAAGCAGCAGCAGAAGGCTGAGAGGTCTTTGCACCAGTGGACAAGAGCAGACTGGCTAGCTCGTGAACCCAGGACAGTCCTGATGCTTAACATGGTTAACACAGCTCTGTCCCCAAACACTGTGCTGCCAGAAACTGACCACTAGATCCCAGGGTTTTTTATCGAATTTTCCCCAGATTATAATCAGGGCAAGTTTGCTGCTGCTTCAAAACACTGTTTCTCTGATTACAACCTAGGCTGACAATTATAATGATTTAAAACCAAACTAATTGTGAAGTACTTTGATCATGCTTAGCACAACTTGTGGTTTGTAGGCTGCAAATAGTTGAAAGGAGCCCTTGGGTTCACAATTTCCTTGAATATAAATTTTATTTTGATACATAAGGTATGATTTTAATATTAAAATTAACCTTGTGTTTGTTTTCCCCCTCATCCCATTTCTCCTTTGAATATTATTGCTGGCATAATTTTCTCTCCTTAAGCTTAATATGTACCACACAATTTGTTTTATCTTAAACCCAACTTTTCTTATTCATTTGCTTTTATTAAGAATTTTCTAAAGGTGTTTCTTCCTATTTTTATTTTGCTCTCAGCCATGAAAAATTTTGTTTGGGTGTTTGGTTTTTTTTGTTCAGAGAACATGGGTTGGCAACGCAGATCCCTTTCTGGCGGGGCAGAGGGAGAAGGCATCCAAGCAGCAGCTCAACTGACTCCAGACTGGGTTACTGCAAGGATCTCTGCTGGCACTACCAAAGCCCTAGCAGCAATTGGCACTGCATTAACTCAGCCTATGCAGTTTTTGTGAACATAGTTTGGGCAATAAATCCTTCAATTTCTCTCCCCTTTCTTTGCATTGTTAAGAGTAGAGGACATTTGCCTTCACAAGAGCGACGAGCTGCAGCGGTTGGGTGCAGCCAAACCTCTGAATGCTTCTTGCCAAGCACTGACCATGGATCTGGACTGCAGATCACATTTGTCTGCAGCATTCCTTGAGTACAGCTAACAAGGTAGCACAGCTATCGACCCTCTGGAGGGAAATGTAAAATTTCCCTCCATTACATTCGACCCTCTCTGCCCATTCCTGGAAGAAAGCTCCATCCTGGGCTGCTCCTGCCCAGTGCCTGCTTGCTTTCAGTGGGACTGCAGGTATGAGAGGCTGGTTCAAAGGGAGGTGCACATGTTGGCCCCATCCCCGAACTGGCGCCTCTCTGCCTGGGAAACCTGAGAGTTTCTGTCCTTGCTTATGAACCGTGACATCTGCGCATTCCTCGGGCGCTGACCCCCGGGGGCCAGAGGTCACCCCAAGGTCAAGCAGTTTCCTCTTTCACCACCAATAGAGACCTTGACTAGAGGTAAATTATGTTGCAGTTTAAGGAAATAATTTGAAACACTCTTGTAATTATAATAAATTTTGCTGTTTACATTTTAATCTTCAACCCTTTCACCCTCTGGTTCTCTTGTTTAAGAAAAAAAAAAAGTGGGGAATTATATATTTACCTGAAAAACTCCTGCCATGGTGGACAGTTGAATAAATAACTGGAGTTCCAATAACACAACAGCTCTGAGGTCTTTGTCTGCCTCCAGCATGAGCATGCACTTCTGTGAGTGCAAGATCTACGTAATCTTCAGATAAGTATGTTCATGCAGTAAGAATGGAAACATAATATTGTGCTAGGAATGTCACGTGATTCCCAATTCTCCATGTTGAGTAACTGTAAATTTACTTGAAAAATCTTGAGCACCTTGCTAAGGCAAAGTTCCAGTTGACTCCAGTGAAATGTTGCAGCAAAACAGATTTTGACTCCTGGCTATAGAAAGAGCAGCTGTTTTACTGAGCATACATTGTCATTTGATCTTTTTCTCTTGCTGCTCACAAGTGCTGATGGGCTTGGAATATCTTAAATTCAAAGAGAAACACTCAAATATCACAATAAAGTCCTGTTTGTTTTCAGCTGGGTACCATTACTCCATGTGATATTTTAAAACAAACCCTTGCACATGTAGAACCATTCCTCATTTACTCAACACACACCCTCATCTGAAAACTGAATTTGCAGCAGCACATGGAAGAAGCAGAGGATGACAACAGTAAGGCCTACAGTGACGTAAGAGTTACAAGAAGAGCATTTGAGGAAAGCAGAGAAAACCACAGAACCACTTGTCACAAAACATGAATTCTTGGGAGTAAAGCACAGGGCTGTCCTTGCAAGGAGACCTGAACTTTGTGCTCATCACTGCTCTGAATGAGAATGAACTGGAGCTCCCATCTGTAGGTGTCAGGGTTTTGCAGCCGTACCTCACTCCAAGGACCCTGTTTGTCTGCTGCATAGCACAGGCACAACACAATAAGGCCAAGGGAGCAAAGAGAGCAAGTTCAATTGAGATCAGTGTGCTCTAATCTTTGTTCTGACTCGGACTACATGTGTGTCCTAGGGCAGACAACTTCCCTCTGCTTTAGCAATGACACTTGCAAAGCAGATACAACAATCACCTTCATAAAATGCCTTGAGATTTACAATTGAAGCTGCTGCTCTGAGCAATGCCATGGCTGCGTTGGGTATCGTCACAGAGCGCCACGCTCCGAGAGCCTCGGATAACAAAAGCTTAGGAAGAGATAGAAAAAAGGAAATACAGAAAAATAACACAGGTTAAAGGTACTCACTCATCAGAAAACAGAAAGGAACCTGCAGCAAGGAACAGTCAGAGTGAAGTGCCCTAGGCCTGCTAAACTTAAAGCCTAATATCCAGTACAGCAGGGATTTCTGGGGAGGGAGTTGCTGTAACAGGAGGCTCAGTGCAGCTGGTAAGTGAAGTGCTAAGGGGGTTTGCCTGCTGTAAAGAATAGCTCCCTGACACCAGGTGATCCTAAAGCATGGGCAAGATAAGGCACAACACTGCTTACTGGAAAGAGAAAAGCGAATCTAAGGAATCACTGACCAATCAGGGTTTTTTAATCTTTATGTACTTGCTGCTGGGCTGGCTTGTGTAAATGATCTCTGTCCCAGGCAGCTCCTGCCTCCTTGTTGGTGCAGCTCTCTGCAGGGGCAGAGCCAAGAGGTCAGTTCTCTTCCCAGAACACAGCCCTGTTTGGGGCAGCAGTGCAGCTCTGGCTACCCCACTGCTGATCCCACCCCACACTTAGATCTGTGAGTTATGCACCTGATGGATGCACAGGCAGCTGTGCTGTCCTCACCTGAAATCATCCTGTTCTGGTCTGAAGGGGTAGCAGTGGCAGGGAATAAGAATGGACCCATTCCTCTGCAGGACGATTGGAGGAAGGTGTCTCTGCTTGAGAGCACAGGGAACAGCAAGACCCCTCTCTGAAATGTGGCAAGAGACAGCAGCTGGCGAGTGCCACCTTCCTGTTGGCACAGCATGATCTAAGCCTCTTTATCCTTTTTCACTTCCTGGGGATCCCTTCCCTAGCCAGCTGGAATAGGGTGCCAAATATCTTGGTCTCCTGTCTTGGCACAAAAAAGAATCCTCTTATAGCAAGCACTGAGGACAGTGTCCTGTGTCTTTGAATAGATACTCTCCCTTGAGACACACACACCCAGCCTCCAGCTGAGCCAATAAAAGCTGTATGGTTGTGGCCAGAAGCAGAGTTTCAATCCTCACACTGATCCACATCAATGATTTCAACAGAAGATGCTGTTGGCTGGATAGGAACTGGAAGCTCTCCAGACCTCAGTTCTGGGCTTTAGTGGAAAGTCTATTTCTTTAGCACTCTGGTGCACTTGTCATACTGCACCAACACAGCCTGATTGTGTGATTCTACCTGCATTCAGAGGCAGCAGCAAAAGTTCCACTGCTTTCAGATGGAAACCGTTCCAAGCTTTTAATCTTAATTAGGTGTCCAAATTATAAATTAATCAGCCTTCCATGTTCAATGAGTTGAAAGCAGTGGTACTACGTGTCTCCCTAAAACATGCCAAACGAAGCATTTCTAAAGACAGTGTATAAAACAAGACGTAGAGAAAAGCATAGAGCTGGTACAGACAGTAAAATAGAAACTCCTTTATGTTGGACACTACTGCTACATCAACTCAGTTCCCATATCTGACCTTACTGACAGTCCACATGGAGTATGGGAACAGAAATTTGGCTTCTGAGGTCCTTGCTTTTCATTCATAATGCCCATCTGTTGCTGAGAGGTTTCTTAAAAGCAATCTCCATCTCTCAGAGCAGAAGACCTCACAACAATATTTGGATCCTGACTACAGAGACTAAGAGAGGTTTCCCCATCCCTAATTTCTATGAGTTCATTAAATTAGATCAGTATCTTGTTCCGAGACAAACCAAGGTAGATGATTCTTTTGATGTACTGTGGCCATGCCTATGTTCCTCTGATGACAGGATATCACAGAAATTGTGTGGGAGTTTCTCTGGATCCTCCCAAGGAGTAGCATGTATCTGTCATTCCTATCAGCAGTACTAAGAGGCTCAACAGTGCTGCTGATCCAGAGTCCCACTGCACATCAGTGGGACATCAGTGGAGACAGGGTCTACATTGCAAGGGAACATTGTTCAGCTTCTGTGAGATTTTAGGAAACAATGTAAAGAAAGGGAAGGCAAGTGAAAACCTGTCATTAAACAGGCTGGACCATATTTTTGTCCAGCCCTTGACTAAACCCAGTATCCCTCAGTTACTTTCCCCAGAGAAGACAGTATCTCAGTCAAATTCTAGAGACAAGTTTCTCTGGGAATTCAGCCATGGGACTCCTGTCCTGCATTAGCTGCAAACATGAGACAAAAGGATGTAACTGAAAGCCAAGAAGCCTGGACTAAGGATTATGAAAACATCAAGGTACTGTGATCTTTAGCAATCTCAGTGCCAAGTGCTAAGAATATATATTTAAGCAGATCCGTGTTGTAAGGATCCTCTCATTTATTTTCCTGTTGACCAAGAGACAGTTCACAAGATTCATGCTCAAACCTTCAGCTTGCTCTCCCATTGTAACTCCAGTGTGGAGAGCTGCATGCACCACTCACAGCAAAGCAGATGGCATGGATATGAGTAGAGATCAAGATGTTTGCTTTGCCCATTAATATGTAAGTACAGGACAGATCAGAGTAAGACTTGTCTATGATTTTATCCTCTGAGAATCAAGCAAATGTCCTAGTGACAAACTCAGCAGAACCCAATATTACTCAGAGCATTTTCCCTCCTTGCATCCAACCATGGATGATCACACATGCCTAAGATGTCATCAGCTCACAAAAGCAATGTTCTACCACGAGGAGATAGATGAAGGGACAGGAGGAGAAGTGGGGAAACAATCCCCTGCAGAACCTCTCTACCAGGCTGAGTCAGGTCCAAGGTTTTGGTGATGTCTGTCCAGCACAGGAAAAGGCAAACAGCTTCTCTCCAAGGAGTACCCAAGTTCTTGCCCTTTCTTAGGAGAACAGGTTTAGAAATCTACTCTTTCCTTCTGTGGAGACATTTGAAGTCTTTATTCTCCATATAACTATGTGAAAGTTTTTAGGCTGATCTGGAAGAAATACCTCCATCCCTCTTTCCTGAGCATTCATTTTCTTTTCTTACCCACCCTAGTTTTTATTCTCTTATTACAATTTATTATCTTTCATTTTAATTTAGTGATTATAACAGAGGTTTTTACACCGCTGGGTTGAAGACTTAATCAAATTTATTCTAGCTACTTTCTCTTTCTTGAAATAGCAAAGTGAAGTCTTAAAATATTTTGGTAGATATCAAGCAAACCCAAAACTCCTCTGCTGCTTAGGTAATCCCATGGATAACAGGAGAGCACTGTGGGGAAGTGAATGGAGTGGGCAGCTGATTCATCCTTCTAACCTCCACATTTCTCTAAGTGCCTGGTACTCAGATAAGAAGGAAAACATGCTGCCTGCTATCAGTGTGCTGTCCTGGTCACTTGTAAAGCAAAAACTGGTTGTGTTGGGATAAACTCTTCACCTGAGCTTTAAAGCATTCCCAAGAGTGGGAATGGCTGTTCCTGGCCATCAATCGAAAGACAACCAGTTGCAGAGAATGCCCCATGGCACAGAGGAGCAGAGCTGGCACACCTCATGCTCTCTTCTGACTGACTCCAAATGGACACTCAGCTGTTTAGCCAAGGCTGCTTGCAACAATAAAAGGTCTCTGACCCCTGTGGTGCTTGGACAGTATAAACTTTGCCCACTCTCCTTTATCAAAACATATATTCTTCTTTTGGATCGGTGCAAGCGTTTTGGGCTCTGACAATTCTCTCACTTTCCCTGCAGCCACACTGTTCAGGAACCCCCTTCTGCTGCTGTTCAGGCAGCACAGATAAGTCATGTCTCTGTTGCCCCACTTGGCCCTTTTTAGCTCCTGTATCCCCATCAGCTTGTGTTCTGTGGTGTAGAGCAGTGCTGTCAGGAACCAAGGTGTCCTGATGCACTTGACATCTAAAGAAGGAGGGAACTGCAAATTGTCATAGGAACTGAGGAAAGCAGGGTAGGGAAAGGAAGGATTTCAGTCACATCTCGTATAAAAGGGCTGCCTTACAATGGACATGTAAAGCACCTGGCACCAGAAGCCCCCACCTCACCCCCTGCTGGGAGGCACGGTGGCAAAGCAGGAGCAGTGGAAATCTCCCCGAGACAGATATTTATGTGAGTGACCCGTTCAGCCAGTGAAATCATTTTGAACAATAAGACAGCTTTTTTTCACCCTGAAGAAATCGGTACATTCACCCCAGCCACTATTTATTTTATAAGTGTCCTGCATATAATGAAAGGAACAATCTTTCTTACCATCTGCCTTCCTGAAAGGCACATTCTGTGTGCCGAACAGTTTCAGAGAGCTAATGGCAAAGTGCACATTACTAGCCCAGCAGTGAAAGCATTTGTAAACATCATCATCATCATCAAAGAGGCCTAGAGCTGCAAAGGCTGTTTTTTGCCTTGTGAGTTTATGTCTGTAAATGACTAATTGGTAAAGTTTTATCTGCAGAAGGTGGTTGGTGGTGGAAGATATTTACAAGAAAGAAAAGCAGGAAATAATTCATCTTGAGAAGCTGAATCTAATCTGAGATGTTCATGAATTGAAATGCATTTTTAAAACGGGTCTATTTTCTTTTACATATATATAAAAATACAATTTTCCTTTTCATTAAATGAGGAATGGAAATGTGCAGCCAGGGGATGGAAATCAATGGAAAACAGGTGAGAGTGAGACCAAATGTCTCTGACTGTTAGACCATACAGGAGACACCATGCAAGAGTGTTCTGGGATGAAGAAGTTGAGCACTCACACCTACTTGCTGCACTTACCATTAATTTCTAAAAAAAACAAACAAATAAACAAAACCACAGACACAGAAAAAAACCAAAAAACAAACCACAAAACAAAACAAAACAAAACACAAGCCAGAATTTGAATGAAACAATAGCTCAGCTGTGGAAAATAACCACTTGCATTGTGTTCCTGCTTATTGTAACCCTCAAAAAAATATTCTTCTTTGAAACAAAACCAAAATGAAAACAACTTGATCGTGTAGGCTGGAGAGCAGTCTTTTCCTTTAGGCAATGAAGTTGTTAAAATCATTTCAAATGAGCTTGGTGTTTAGTCTTCACTGCAGGAAACATTGCTCTACCTGTCTGAAATAGCTCTTATCAGGAAAATAATGCTCACTACTGCTGCTGAAAAATCAAGGGGTGACTCTTTAAAACAGTTATATGACCTTTAAAAAGTACACAAAATAAAGGAACAACAAGGATGTTGGAATCCCCATTAGTTAAATGGCCTCCTAGGCTTTCATTGGGTTATGGATGTATTTAACTAATAGAAAACATCACCCGGTCTGATTCCTGTCTTAGAAGCAAAATAGGGATAATTTAGTATCAGGAGTGATTAATGTCATTTACTTACCCATTTTGTTATAGCTGTTACTGAATTTAAAATGCTACTCACAAATTAAATATTTTACAACCATTTTGCTCCTAATTGGTTGCAGATCACAGATTTCCTTTAAACATAATGGCTGTTTAGGTGGTGGGGTTTGCAATGCACATTGTTTTTTTCCAATCACTTTTGACATTTGGAGATTTTAAAAAAATTTTGATTCATTTCACTTAAAGAAGATGAGATCTCTTTGGAAGGGTCTGTTGTTTCCAAGTGTGGTTTAAGTGTACAACATCCTTTAGTGTATTAATTTGCACACTTTGCTATATATATTGGTCTTTAAGAGTCTGAATTAATGTAGCTTAAAGAGATGTTATCTTGATTGTTATTTGGATCAGGATAGTTTAACATACCCTTAATAAAAACAAATACCATCACATAATGAGCTTAAAGTTTTTAGGGATTTCTTTCGATGATATCTTTTTAATGAATGTTTAGTTCAAATGAGAAATAGTGAAGTAGAGAGTGCACAGCCTCTGTATGAGCAGCAGAGAAAAGCTGCTCACCCCTTCCCAGCAGACTTACAAACAGCAATTTTAGGATACCGGTGACTTCTGAAAGTTGTACTGAAACCAAGAAAGGTCTGTCAAGAGCCAGGTAAGAGCAGCAGACAAACTTTATGCTGTCTAAATTATTCATTGAGTCTACCCCTATTAGGCAAAGCTCATATGTATACTTGGGAAGAAAACTTTAGTTTGGTTTAAATATTATCAATGTGTTCTTACTGTGAGGTAATGTTTGGTTTTGTTGTTTTGGTTGTTTTTTGTTTGTTTGTTTGTTTTAATCACAGTTGTTCAACACATTTGTTCTCTTAAATTCTTACATGAGAAAAACTGAGCTGAAACACAATGATGCCTGAAGTTTCCATTGACAGTGTCAACAGAAAATTTGTTCTCTGAAATTCTTGATTTTTAAAACCATTTTGGTTGTGTTCACATCACCAAAGTAGCTTCCTTATAAGCTTAGATCAAAAAGACCTTGCTAGCTCTGGTTTCTGCCACAAAGTACAGATTATCATTAAACTAAGTATTTGAAAGAATTGGTGAAGTGATTCTGCCCTGCAGTCACTTGCACTTTAGTTACCTGTTAATACTGTCCACACAAAGCACAACCCTCCCTTGATGGCACTGTTAATTCCTCCCAGTTTTTCTCTGCCTAGTGGAATTGCCCAGTCATGAAATCCTTGAAACAATCCTCCCACCATTTCAACAGTGGTCATTTTCTTGCCTTCCTACAGCAGCTTTGCCATGTGACAACATTTGCCCACCTCAAAACCTTTGGGATGTGCTACAGCAACCAAGCACAGGCTACATTTGCCCCTTCCTTTCCAAATTCAAACATTTGCTCCCTGATCATCCAAATATTGATTTAAACAGTCTTTGATGTCATTTGGGGAAATGCATTTGAATGTTTTAAGTGTAGGCTCAGTCCACTGCAAGGAATACTCAGAGGACTGAGACAAACAGGGACCCTTTGCACTCTGTTAGCTAATGTCATATTCCCTGCAGCATTTACTAAAATCATTTAGTCACAAAGATAACGCTGTGGATAAGGAATATTTTTAAATATTTTGAAAAGATGCTGTTATCCGTTTGATCTTAACGGATGACTTCTACAATCTAAATTCCCTCTTCCCTGATAGAAAAAAACTCCTATTCTGTAAGAGAATGTTTATAGTGAACCGTATCTGAATTTGTCCTGGGTTTGGTTACAGACTCCTAACAGGTTTGAGTTCTCATTGAAAAATTAATTCTCCTTGTGGGTTGTTATTTTCCAGGTACAGATTTCAATTAGCATGAAGAAGCTCTCGTTCTCACATGAATGTTCCTAGTTACAGATTGGTATATTTAACCAGGACTTCCCAGCTTCTAGGTGTATAAACACCCAAATTTCATTGCTGTTTTTCCCCCATTGACATGAAAGGCAAACATAAACATGCTCAAGAGCTAGCAGTGTTGACTGAAATATTTCTAAGCACCCACCACTTCCCTGTGGTTAAATGCACAATGTGTGTGAGATATTAACCAAATAAATGCTGTATTTGCAAAGACTATTTTTTCAGGGCTTTTAAATTAATTTATTTTAATTTTCCTCTTGTACCAACAAAGTCTTCCTTAACTAGTTCACTATCTTTCATTATAAGTGATGAGGAATGTTAGATTACAATTAAAGGTAGGTGCTCTACTCGGTTAACCAGAGGTTCCTGGAAACTGGGTGTGAACTAACAGGTGATATTTTAAATATAATTGAATGACTAAGCCTTGATGGACTTGAATAATTAGCATACAGCAAGAGAGAAAATAATTTTTTAAAATGCCAATATTAATCGTTTTGTATTTGTGAGAAGAGCAAGCCACACAAGTTTTAAGGTAAGGGGAAATTAATCTTGAAACAAAGTTTTTTATAAATGTTGTTTAAAATTAAGCCTCGCTGGTGCTAGTGAGCAATACAAAGCTTAAATTTAACTTTGCAAGCATTTACTAAGACTGCAAGCTTAAAACAAAGCTATATTGGTTAACAGCTAAAAGCAATGGAATTGAGCTTTCAATTCATTTCTAGTATGCAATTCAGTAGCCATGCCAAACAAAACTGTGAGCTCTTCTTTCTGCAGTTTTCTAGTTCATTTTGAAAAGACAGTTTATGAGACAGTCCAACTGAGAGCACAGCCACACGTTCACCCTTCTAAAACTCCCAAATTTAAGCTGAAGTTTCACAAGCCTTTTGAACTGAAGTGTTTGTTTGTTTGATAATCAAACCATAATTTCATAATCCCATTTGAATAAATCAGCTCCTCTGAAATATACCAACTGCATCTGCACAAGTGTTTACTGGGGGGATTTTAGAGTTAAAAAAGGAAAAGCTGTTTTCAACATTTATCAGGGAAACAAAGCTCTGCTAACCCAGCCCAGGGACAGCTCTTGCAACAAACACACAACTATCTTCATATTTAGCACATATTTTACAAATGCCAGAAGAAAGAGAAAAGCTTTATAATGATTTCTTTTCATATTAAAATCTTAACTCAGAAGTGAGATGTGACCCTTAGATAAATCTCCCATAATACCCTGCTGATTCCTCCCGTTTGGTCAGGGCTAACAGAATCATAGTAATTGGCAACTGTGATGGGGGGGAGAAGAGGTGGAGTTTCTCTTCAGTTATTTTTCTTGAATGTCAAACAGATTAGTGCACTAAAAAGTCTGGGAGATAAATATGCTGCAGATTTCAAACAAATGAAATTCCAAAATTGTTAAGGTGAATTCAGTGAATGAAGAAAATTTTTTTTCCTTTTTTATTCTTTTTTTCATGCTATCTGAATTGCAGGTTGTACACTTTATGTTGCTGTAGGTTGTGAGGGGTTTTTAACTATTTGGGGGAAAAACAAAAATGGTTTGGAAAGAAGGAAAGAACTGAATACTTATGTTTGCTTCCGAGTAAGTTTTGTGGGTTGTATTTAAAAATAAAATAAACTGAATGTTCTTCCTGACACTAAAACAAAGAATGAGATCCTGAAATACTTTCAATTGTAGGTTTTGTTGCCCTAGTGCACTCCTAAAAAAAAAGCTTCAAATCTTTAACAGCACAACTCCCTCCTCTCCCTGCCTCTCTGAAACCACATTTTAATTGTTTGGTACAGCAAAACAACCTTTTAACTTTTGTTCAAAAAGAGTTTGAAGTATAAATCCACATAATTTTAGAGATGAGCACATCCTAGGCATTTTAGAAAGGCATTTTCTTTTATAAATATTTTGTTTTAAAATGTACATATAAAAGCTTGCACAATGGTGAAAGAATGAACTTCCTGAAATTATATAATATTTAAAAATACCCTATTTTAAATTTTGTTTGTTACAAAGAAACCTGGGGTACTCTAAAAAGAAAAAGTAATTGAATCCTTCTTATTGCATATTCTGGACAAGATAGAAATAAATGTTGCACAGTAGTATGAATTAATACAAAATGTTTGTGTAGTTTGCTCTAAGTAAAAATTAAATCACAAAGCATTTGAACTTTACAGAATTTTACACTATCTCTAAAGGCGTGCTCTTTAATTTTAATAGTATTAGATAAAAAAAAATAATTTAAAATACTCTTTGTGGTTTTTTATTTTTACATGTACAACTCCACTTAAATTATCTCATTCAAAGTAGTGCACTTTTGAACCGGTAAACTCATTCTTAAGTTAGTGTTACACTGATAAACTAATTTCAAACAAATGTACCTCAGTGCCAACACACAATTTCAACAAGAAGCAGAATTACAACAACAAATATCAAACAAACTATTTGACTGAGCCTGTGTGAAATCTGAGAAAGGTGGATTTCTCAAACAATTATTATAGGAACTTTGGGTTGTTTGTTGGTTTGGAGCTTTCTTCTGTTTGATGCAGTGAGGTTACGTTTTACTGAAGGAACACTTTCAAGTTGGGTTTTATTTTTAAATTTTAGATTGCAAGGAAGCTTCAAGGCACAGCTATGAATTTTCTTTTAAATGATGACTAAGAGTTACTTGCTTTCTAAGGGGAGAGCACAGCTATTCGCTTTTATACCCATGCCAAACCTCTGCAGTTTTTCTTTGAGCTAACCTTTATCCCCTTTCTGGACTTGTATTGGTCTCTGCTAGAAAGCAAGTCAGCTGTAATTACTTACAGGTGAGTTATTCCATACTAATGAAATAGCTCTATGAAAACGATGTTATTGAATTGAAATGTAGATGGCAGAAACACATTGATTTATTTTGCATGGATTTTTAAACGCTTAACAATCGCTCCCTCTCCTCTCAGTGCTAAAGAAATTAAGATCCAGCAGAGAGAGAAGTGGACATGAAGTTCAGTTGTAAGTTAGACCGATATCATTTTTGCACTGTTTGGGGACAGAATTAAAAATAAACTTGGTTTTATAGTTTCCTAGTAAAATCTCTCTCTTTTGTTGTTATTATTAATATTTCCAAAAGCCCGGTGCTGGACACAGCAAGGCACAGCACCCTTGCACTCTTACCTTCCTCCTGACACTAACTGAAAGATGAATTTGTTTACTCTGTTGTGCTTTTTTTAAAAAGTATGGGTAACTCCACCCATAACTCTACAACTTCCCACTCACCCAGTCCTTTTTAACCTTTTAAGCACTGCTTCTGACCCTCCATCCTCCCTTGCCACTGCAGCAGGCATTTTCAAGCCACATCCATTTTTATTGACCAGAACCAGACTGAAACCTCCAGCTTCCAACTGCAGCCCCCTCCGAAAGTGCCCCCAGCAGCTGTAAAAATAGGGGCTCGTTCCATCCTGCCCGAAACTGCCTTGGCCCTGGGTTGGCAAAAAGATCCCGCTGCCCCTTGTCTGTCTGCAGGGAGGGGGCTGCTCTTATGGGTCTCTTTTTTTTCCCCTTTCTCGTCTATATATATGTTATTATTATTTGGCGGGGGAGGGACAGGATTTTGTTTTGTTTTTACAGCAGCCATCCAGAGCCCTGGGTATTGATTTTCGGGCACATGAAAGGGATTTTTTACAGGCCTTCCCTGTGGAAGGGAGCAGCAGTAAAAGGTGATACCACCCACTCCGAAGGAATGCTGTGCATGCAATTAGGAGCAAGCTCCCAGCCAGGGGGTTAGAATTCAAAGCAAGGCAAAAGCTCCCCACCTCCCACAAACAACAAATCCATTAAAACTACCAAAGCCATCAATACTAATCAATGCATCCAGGGGCCATTAACTATTTCGGTGCTCGGGTTTCCCCCCACACACACACACACTCCTTCCCTCCCACTCCTCCCTCGCCCCACCCTGGCACGCTCACCCTGCAACCTCATTCCCTCCCATATCACCCCTGGCCTTGCACACTCATCCTGTTATCAGTCCCAATTGCCCCTGCACTTGCACACACACCCCCCAGCCTCATTCCATCCCAAATCACCCTTGACCTTGCACACTCATCCTGTTCAGTCTCCCACAGCCCCTCTCCCTGAACACTCACCCCATCCCCAATCCCTCACCCTTGCACACCCATCCTCATCCCCAATCCCTCACCCTTACACACTCATCCCATCCCCAACCCCTCACCCTTACACACTCATCCCATCCCCAATCCCTCACCCTTACACACCCATCCCATCCCCAGTCCCTCACCCTTACCCACCCATCCCACCCCCAATCCCCCCCCCCCCCCCCCCCCCCCCCCCCCCCCCCCCCCCCCCCCCCCCCCCCCCCCCCACC
>JANHGL010006026.1:0-12970 GCA_024611195.1 Ceyx melanurus | reverse complement strand
GTCTCCTCCAGGCTAAAGAGCCCCAGCTCTCTCAGCCTCTCCTCATAAGGGAGATGCTCCACTCCCCTAATCATCTTAGTGGCCCTGCGTTGGACTCTCTCCAGCAAATCTCTGTCTAATTCTTCTCTATATATACATCTAGAGATAGAATATATATATACACACATAATGCAGTCAAGGGGGATAAGTAATGACTGATGACAACACATAATACACTTGTTCTGGAGTGACAGCCAGTATATGGATTATCACATTGTCATGTCTGCTCAACACTTCCTTTCTTTAATGGATTGGGATCATTCAAATCCATTTTTTTAATGAGTTTAATCTGCAGAAGTAGAATTTAAGAAAAGGTAGGATTAACTACAGATTTAACACATTCACAGTTTTGACATGTTAGAATTTGCAAAACAATAATTGTGCTTTTGTACATTTGCATTCAGAGATTGAAAAGACAGTTATTTTTCATTTTCATTTTAATTACTACTAATATTATTATTATATTTTATTTCCATTATTAAACTGTTCTTATCTCAACCCAGGAGTTTTCTCACTTTTGCCCTCCTAATTCTCTTCCCCTCATTTTGGGGAAAAAAATGAGTGAATAGCTGTGCGTTGCTTACTTACTGGATGGGATTAAACCACAAGAAACATAAAGTGTACAAATTTAGAAAAGTAATTCTAAGACCAAAAATAATTTCCAATTTAGTATGATTTATTATGCTAATGTAAATTAAAGCAGAAAAAGACTATTTTAGCTTTTTTATTAAATGACATGTATAGTCAGTTTTCAGCTGCTTTGAAACCTGTGTATTTGAGCGTAATAGTACCATTTGATGCCTTGCAGGAAACACAGTTTGGGGTTTTTCTTGTCCTGGAGATTTTGTATCCTTGAATGTTCACCAAACTAGTCACTGAAGGAATAAGATCACATATGCGTCATTCACTCCACAAGCTCTAGCCACTAGTGCCAGCAGATATACTTTATAGATGTCTGGCTTCAGTTTCATTATCATAACCAGATGACATGAATCATGCTTCATGTTTTATTAAAAAGGTTTAAAAAAAAACTTTTGTCTGTCTCTTCTCTTCTAGCTTATGTTTGTTTCTCTGGAAACAGCTATTTCAGAGCATGCAATGAAGACAACATGATATATATGTATATATGTAGTCATATATATATGAAATTGGGAACTCTTTCCCTAATATGAAATTGGGAACTCCTCAAGCAGGTTGCTTTAGGAAGTGATGCTCATACAATTGGACATCTGAAGTTGGACATCTGAATTGTGGGTGGTCAAGTGGAGTTCTTCCAGATGCAGGTTATTCTCTGTGTTCCAGTAAAAAGGACAAATAAACTGGTGCTTTGAAGTACCTGGAAAAAAAATAAAGCAGACAGTGAGAGGGAGACTAGACAAATATCTTAGACTAGATTCTAATTTCTAAGTGAATTTAGCTAAGATGACTTCTTGTATGGATACTGTGGATAAGGACCTTTGTAGTAAAGTCCTACAGCCAAAAAATATTTTATAAATATCAGTGATTTTCAAAGATGCTTCATGCTTCTTTCCTTGATTTGTATAGAATAAGGTAACGTAAAATCAGGAATTCTTTCAACTGCTTGTATAATATTCCTCCAAGCCCAAACCAGGGTGTGTACAAAGAAAAGGATTACATTTTGATAAAGGAATCTAGAAAAGCATATATATCATGCAAAAACTATGCAATATAGACATTATAAAACAGGCAAAGCCAAACTCTTAGTACTTAGGTGAAGACTGGGCACATATTTTAACTCAGTTGTGTTCCTTATGTATATATAAATTTCATTAGACTATCTTTAAATATTTGCATGCATATTTTCTTTTTTTTTCCCCCCCAGAGGATCATTATTCTTTCAGTAGTTCTTTTTTTACACTGAGCACTCAAGAGCCTCCTGTCTGCATCTTTAAGCAATATTCAGCCCTGGGTCAACTGCGTTGCAGGAAGGCTCTGATCACTCCTCCTATTTATACTAGGCTGGCATTTCTAGAGATCCTGTGTCCATCAGACCAGTGTTTATTTTGAGCACTTTACAGTTTTCAAAGAGGAATGTGCATAATTATGCTATGTTAATAAATTCAATATCACATTTAACCTCACTGGAATGCAAAATCATGAATGCTACATTTTTGTTGAACCTAAAATGTTTTGTTTTAAATATAATTGGGTTGACAAACTGCCCCTGACTCTAAAGTAGTGGTTCTGACAGTGTACTTGTTTGTGTGCAGCTCAGTTTTGAGGTCTGCTCTATCAACAGTATACTTGGAAATCTAGGTGTGTCAAGCAGTCATTTTCATGTCTTCCAACTTATTTCAGAACACAGAAGAAAATTATCCCAGATACCTACATCTGCAATCTGGCTACAATAGATTTGATTCATTACATTGGCTTGTCCTTTTTCATTCACCATTCACCAATGGGCACTTGGAGGCAAGTGGGTTTTTGGAAGCACCATCATTACCTCCCTGAACACATGCAACTAGTTTACATATATGGCCTCAATTTGGACGGGTATATATGGTTTCACATTCTTGTTCTGTACCCCAAGAAAATATCTGATTGTGTTTATGCAAATCTGTAGTAATTCAAAAACAATAAATGTTAGCAGTTGTGGTTAATGTTTTTTTTTTTTTTAAACTGCAGGAATCCTTTTTTGGTGATTGTGGAGGTGACAGAAGTACTTTATGTCTTGATTTAGCATCATGTTATGCACAAAGCCTTTAGGGATCCTAGTTACCACTAGTGTTACTAAGGCAGCAAAAAGACATAGTATCCTGATGAGGAAAGACAGCATATCAAAACCCCGTATAAAAAATAGTTTATGTCCCAAATAAAGCCATTTTTTGCTTTTTATTTCTCTATTTTTAGGCAAGTTTTTCCATCTCAAATGCACTTGCCTCATGAAAGCTCTTCAAATTACTTCCATTTGTTTTATCACTGCTAATACCAATTATGATAGTATAACCAAAATACAGGTCCCAAACTGTTTAGTGCTCATTAGTTTCAGTAGCTCTTTTAAGCACCTCTGAATCCACCTGGTAGTTTTCATTAAGTTTTCATTTCCTGAAAGCAGGCAAAAACACCAGGAGACCTATATGGATAAACAGAGAACTCCTGGCAAAAATCAAAGGGGAACATGCAAAGCATGGAAGCAGGGACTGGTAACCTGGGATTATTACAAGGAAGTTGCTCATGTAATCAGAGAACAGGTTAGAAAAAGTAAGTCCCTGACAGAGTCAAATCTGGCCAGAGATATCATATTTATATATGATATCTATATAATAGATATAGCTATCATATTTGAGAGGTCCTGGCAGTCTGGTGATGTTCCCACAGATTGGAAAAGGGGGAACATAACCCCCTTCTTTAAAAAAGAAACCAAAGATAACCCAGGAAACTACAGACCAGTCAGCCTTACCTCTGTACCAGGTAAAATCATGGAACAGATTCTCCTGGTAGCTGTACTACAGCACATAAAAAATAATCAAGTGGTTGGTGGCAGCCAACACAGCTTCACCAGGGGCAAGTCGTGCCTGACTAATCTAGTGACCTTCAATGACAAAGCTACAGTGCTGGTTGACATGGGAAAAGCAATGGATGCCATTTTCCTGGACTTGTGCAAGGCATTTGACACTGTCCCACATGACATCCTTGTCTCTAAAATGGAAATATACCAATTAGACAGATGGACCACTTGGTGGATAAAGAACTGGCTGGATGGTCTCACTCAAAGAGTTGTGGTCAATGGCTCCCTGTCCACATGGAGGCCAGTGACAAGCAGTGTTCCTCAGGGCTCTGCTCTGGGTCCAGTGCTGTTCAACATCTTTGTCAGCGACATGGACAACGGCATTGAGTGCACCCTCAGTAAGTTTGCCAACAGGGAGGTTCGATTAGATGATCTCTAAGGTCCCTTCCAACCTAGGCCATTCTATGGTTCTATGATTCCATGATTAAGTGAAGAAATTAAACCAGCTATTTTGCAAAAAATCAGCAGAGATCGTCAGACTTCATTTGACAAATCATTCCACACTCATGATAAAAGCAAGAAATATAGTTAAGCCTTAGTAAATTCTATGGCTAATACAATACTGGGCAGCTTCGTGTTTTCTTTCAGATTCTCAAAAATAAAAGTACTTCTAAAGAAAAACAGGAGCAAGTCAGACCTAGGAGGGCACTTTTAGAAGTCTGAACCTAATAAAATCACGACCACATACAAATAAATATCTGTCATATTGCTGGATAATGTTGTCGTTCTTATAAATCTCTGCTTCTTAGCAGGAATGAACTATGTGAAACAATGGTCCAACAGAAAATTTAGCATTTCAACATTTGTTTTTGCAAAACAAATTTCTTTCTAAGATCTTAAGAAGTGGTAAAACCAGCTGTTCCCTCCATGGAGCTTTAGGGGTCAATTTATAAGGGGTACAATGTATAAAAGTTTGCTTTTCATTACACACTTTAATATGAAATAAAAAGCATCAAGAAAAGCTGCAAAAAATATGCAATTTGGGTATGCATATTACAAGTTATGAGAAACTTTCCTAAACTGACATCAAGCACATTTATTTTTTTTTAGTAGAGATTCATGGTTATGCCACAGACAGCCATTACATAAATTAAATCTGGATAAAACTTTGGTAATAGAACTTTTATCTACAACTTAAAAGAAAATTTTATAAGAAAAAGCTCTCAGTACCTGTTTTTTTGGACAGGGGTGCACATAGGCACACATAGATAACAATGCTAATATAATTTACCACTGTGTACATGAAGAGTAAATCTGATTGTTCAACAAAAATACCACTATGCAAATCTGGCCTAAGGGAAATCAGAACTCTGTACACTGCAGACTACATCTCCTTGAGCCCAAATAGGGATACACCCATGTTGCACTCTCTGGTAAGGCACAACAGATAGATAGAGTGATGGGTGAAAAGGGTGTTCTACATGATGTCCCACACTAACGTTGATACATGCAACCTTCCAATAAGCTCCTTGACTAAAACTGAAGATTAACGTTGCAATTAGCAATGTTAGTGATCTCTTTAAAATGCCAGAAGAATGCTTTGGCCTATGTAATTTGTAAGAAAAAGAGCCAAGGTTTACACATTCAAAGTGACTGATGCTGATTCAGAAGTCACAGCATTTGCTATTCCTTTGTAGTACATAGGATGTATTTGGTAATGACTGTGTTGGGCTTTCTTTCCATGACAGGAGACTGTGAAACCCATCTCATAGGAAAATGCCACTGTATGGATCTCTTCTCACAGAAAGTACCTGCTTCTCACTAATTCTATGAACTTCCATTATAAGAAAAGTTGTAATCTTCTTGATAGGGGTTCAGTTGCCAGTGAACCAAGGAGTACTTTTGGTATGGCACAGCTATGTAATCTTGTCTCAGCCCCCTGAGAAAGTTGCTAAATTCTAAGCTGTGTGAAAATACCTAGAGTAGAAACATATGTGCTAGGAAAGGTAAGATAAATTGAAGCAGAGATAAGATTATTGAGATGGAGACAGTAGCTCAAAAGTTCAAGCAGAGAAACTGTCAAAAAGAGGTAAAAAATACTAATTTAAATTAAGGGATTCTGAAGATGCCACTTCACTCCCATTGGCAGCTGTCCAGCAAAGACTCAGGGGTGCCATACAAGGGTAGTAATAGTACTAGCACTTTGCCTAGGAGCTTGGTAGTCCTAGCTGTCTGTTATCTATTGAAATAGACAATAGATCACTGGTTTTTGTGAATATTCATTTTTGCAGAGTGTGTCTGTGTATGAGAAAAGTCCCCTGAGCAAGTTCCTGCAGTCTGAGAGTTACATAGGGTACCAGTCAATTTTAGGGGCTGCATAAATATTTATTTAGCCTATCCCCTTAAGGCTTTAGTCACATAAATGGAGAGGTGAAGCTAGGAAGATAAATCTGGAGTAAGTAGCTCTGTGACAGATGAGAAGAAACAGGCAGGTGTTCCAAGTGTTTGCAGCAGCCAAATCTGACAGGCATGAGAAAATGTGTTCCTGATTTGCCTACTGCTGTAATGTTGCTCTAGGAAATATTTACCAAGGCAGTATCACTGGTAGGGTGGGGCCATATTTCTATGAAAGTCATGGTCTTTCAGTTATTTAAAAGCAGAACCACTTAATTTGCCATGGACAAATCCATTTACTCATTCTTCACACTCCTTTTTCTGTAGATCCTTGCTTTGTTTCACATGCAGTCACAAACACTCTAGCAAGAGGAAAAGGTGAAAGACTTTTAAATGCTCAGTCTCCTGACCAGCTCTTCATTTGTCTTCAAGTGTAGCACACTTCACTGCCTCTTGGGGCAATCCTAACAGCAGTATGCTTTAAGGCAATTCGGCTAATACATTAATAATTAACATTAATAATATAATTTATACTAATTAGTTCTATCAATAGCAATAATAGTGTAAGTATACTACTTTGTGACAGTATAGTAGTAACTGTGTTAGATAAGATGTCAAATATGATAGTCTAATATATGACCAGAGGTGGGAAGATAACAAATGTGAGCAAAAATCCAAGCTCTAAGACATGTTTCCCCTTTTCTTGCCCTACATGATTGACTGAAGCACAACCACATATTTATGACTTTGCTAGAAATCAAACAAGATGTCATGCAGTTATATACAATATTATCTAGGAGTGCATGTTCCCTTGAAGTATTTTCTCTTTCGAAGTGTCACGTAGGCTTTCACAACCATACTATTTAATTTGGTGATGGTTGGTCTCATAGATGTTCCTGCAGGCAGCATTGTTCCAGCAAGTTTGGCAGAAAGGCAAAAAGAAATGTGGTAATAAGCACTAGTAACAAGCACCACGTACCTGGTGCCTTGTACTTTTTGAGACCACTACAGATTCTGAAGAGACTCGGCTCTTTTCCAGTTCTCTGTGTCAGAGACACAGCTCAGACAGTCCTATTACTCTTTGTTTCAGGTAAGTATTCTTCAGACTTTTCCAAACAAAAGAAACTTGTATTACTGATAATTGTTTTATCATATGAGGACACATGTCTGCCTTCCACTCTTTATTTGAAGTGGAAATTACCCCTCATTTTCAAAACAGCACGTTTTCCCAACTGCACCACTCACATTTCATTTCATAATTCTATCATCGGTCAATAGGCAAGATTGAAAATTACATCCAAAATTAAGCAACCAATAGAAACCCACTGCTGCAAAAGAATGGAGACAAAAGCTGTTTGATAAGTACTTAGGGTGAGATTAATTTCTTATTGTCTGGGGAAGGGTAAGTCAGAACACCGTCAGGCTGGAATAAGTTTGAGTTCTATAAAGAAAAAGAATCACATTTACATTGAATTGAATTTATTTTGTGGTTGTTTTCATTACACCCAGCCTAATGATTTCTGTGTTATATTTAAATTCATTAAATAATTTATTTTATTTTTAACTCAGAAGAATATTAAAAATGAGAATTAGAAACACAGGGACATTATTCTTTATAGTTATATATCAGTACATGAAAATGTCCAGCAAAATAACTGATCCTGAAAGCGTGAAAAGTTATCCTATAATATGTAAGGAAATATACTTGTATTCAGGCCAGAATTTAAGGCATCCTATGAAAATTCAGCTGAGTATGCAGGAAAACAATGTCCACACAGCAAAAGAAGCTATGATCAGCCAACACACGGGTGGTGGTGAGAGGCACCTCTCAAGTTGGAAAATGTACATTTGAGTAGCTATCTCAAGCTAGAGGGTTCTTTTGCACATGGTATTCCTTCCCTTGACGATCTTCAATGCCCATGAATGCTGTTAGTTTTATTACAAAGTCCTTTAGTCTGATAACTTCTTGACTGCAGCTGCTGTAAGAATGGGTTAGAATCACTGTAGATAAGTTTTGAGCTGCACTGGGCCTCTGGTGCTTTGAGCAAAGGTAATATCATCCACTAAGCCACATGTCACATGGTGCCTTAAGAGCCTCAGCCTTTTGCATTGCTAACAGCCCTCTCTATGAAGATGTGTATCTAGCTTTCTGCTGGCAGCTCTGCACCCGGTCACCCAAGCCACCGTGGCAGCCTTTCCCAGAGCCTCTGGGGCAGCACTTGCCCTTGTTCCCACGCTGTGGATCTTGAGCTGTTATCCTCCCAGTCCTGCACCTGCAAACCTCACAGCGTTGTTCACAGTGGGTTCTCGTGGGAAGTGACAACCACCAGCGTGAGAATCACGCCTTCTTCCTCTCCCTTTTCCTACCCTTTGGTCAAAGCTTCTGGTTGACATTAGTGACCCAAACAACATGCATGCCCCAAAGTTAAGAGCAAGTCAATGTGCAGGCTCAGCAAAGTGTGCTCTCAGCAATACCAACAGCCTCACAGGCAGGAGCAAGTGGTAAGAAGTGAGTCCTAATGAAAACTATGTTGACACTGTGGAAAGTATCACAAGGGGAACCACATTCTGCACTGGAGAAGACACCCAGAGAAGAATACTTACCTGAAGTGCCCTCATTTCTTCTTTTCCACTCTTCTTTCGTTTTTATTTTTTCCTTTAAAGTAACTATAAACCATCAGCTTACAGACCCTCCTAATAAATCTCTGTGCATGGGAACCTGTCTAGCAAAACTTTGTGAAATACACAGTTATAAATGAAAGAGCAAATAATCAATGCTTTTATGGTTAGGTGCCTTGTGAGCCTAAGCAGACTGAAACAAAAGGGAGATCTCACTGAAACTTTTTGCTAAGGAAAATCATATGAATGCATTAAGGAGTTTTTGTATCACCCAACTGTAAACACCTGCTAAAGTTTAGTCTTTCATTAATGGCAGGCAGTAGGCATGCCTAAGAGGTGTATGGAGAGCACAGCACAGGACAGTATGTCACGTCTTGTCACCTTCCTTTCAGGCAGTGGAAAGAGAAAGGTCTGGTTAGATTAATTTCTTACTCCACATCAGCTGCTAATGTCACTTTTCTGTGCTTCCCTCACACATCCTATTTCCATCTAACTTTCATTTTCTCACAAATACTTCATGTCATTCACAGTTTAGCTGATTTTTTTTGTAACATCCATTGTAACTTTCTTCAGCATTCGTTCTCTGGAAACATCCCTGCTGCCAGTTTTAAGAAGTTGTAGTATTGTTCCCTTACTTTGCACGGAGATGTTTGCACCACTTAAAGAATGAAAGAAAGCTCAGACATTCATAGAATAACATGCATACACAGACTAAGAGTCAAATTTTGTGTAAAGCAGGAGTAATCACAAGTTTTAAGAACATGAGAAGCCTGTAAATTACTTTCAATTGCACAGATCCTATAAGCAGTATCAGTGTCAGAAGTGATTTCCATGGGGTAGCCAGTGAAAGAGGAGAGGTAGATGTACCATGAATGGTACAAAGTAGATCTACCATTGCAAATGTAGAGGATTTCTATTCTTTCTGTCACCATATAATATAAATAAAATCATTTCAAAGAGATTTACTTAAATATTCAAACTTTTAATTTATTAGCTATTAAATTCTCTATGCTACTTAAAGTCAAAAATATGATAGAATTCTTTTTTCTTTGAAGTTTTGGAGAATCTGATCTTGATTGTGTTGTTTCCCAAACAGCTAGAATAAGTAGTTCATTGGAAAATAAAAACAGTCTATAGATATGGGGGGAAATGGAAGATATTTAAATTCTATTTAATTTTAAATAGCTCTAAAAGCTGAAAAGTAGGTGGATTAGTATTTATTTCATTTGAAGTAGTACTGATGAAGAAAAATTGGATCTAAAGAAAGAATGTTGTTTTGAATCTAGGGAAAATAAGTATAGGAAGCCATGCAAAGGCAAAGAATTGCTGGAATCAAACTGGAACATTGAGTTCATTCCTTGCCAGTGAGATATATCTTTTGTATAGTTTTGTCACTCCATCATCACCTATAACCATAAGCTACACAATAACTATAATTTTTAAAGCTTCTTTCAAGATACTTACTTCTAATCTGGTGAGTAGTATCTGTGCAGAAAAGGGGAATCTTCTTTCCTTCAGCTTTTTTTGTTATTATTATTTTTCACATTTAAAATGCAGCAATTTTATCAAGACTACTAGCATTGTGCTGCAACCACCATCCAGTTCAGTATTTCAAGATTTTATTGTATTTGAACTTATGGCAATAGGGTGAAGGGGAAAATATTCAGTCATTAAATCAGAGTGTTCCAGCTGAGAGTTTCCAAAACATCAGGAAGCCAGACCTGACAGTACTCCCGGGCATTGCAGACCTGAAACTGCTTCCAGAAAATTAAATATCGAAGTTTGGGGATTTAATAACGTATCACCTGTTATATACATTGTGATGACTACTATAATCCTGTCACCCACTCAAAAACACTGCCTGAATGAGCAAACTGGATGCCTAGGTGAAACTGGATAGCTTAGGAGTTGGTAATGGCATGATATACGCAGCTCTCTCGAACCATTGAAAACACTTAACAGATTTATTGCATTTGAAGCATGTAGATAGTCTCACAGAAGTCAATGTAGGCATGTGACTATGTGATTTGCCTTACTGGAGCCCAAACCCTCTGTCCAAAAGCCACTACTATCCGATGATGCATTTACAGGGCATAGTCAAAGATATATGCAGTGGGAGAAGAGAGAGAGGATGTCTGTGACAGTTCCTAGCAGGTTGTTTTGAAATAGTCATAGAGATAATTAACAATCCAGAGATTATCTTGATGAGGAATACAATAGAAAAACTATTTTTGCCTTCAGAAATATTTCCTGGAGCTGGACTTCCATCGGCTGAGTTTATACCCATGGATGTGTTCGGGCCAGGATCCCTTACTGTGGCCATGATGCTGTAGAGCAGTAGTGTCTTCTGGCCATTTTGCTCTCTGTAAGATCCCTCCTGCCTTGAAAGAAAATCATCACCTAGGTAGTTCTTCAAAGGGAAACAGCATGATCCATATCAAGAGCAACCTCAGTAAAGCAGAGGTTTACTGTTTGTGCACACAACACATATGAGCATTTGAATATTGGCAGGGAAATTTTCCACACAGTTAACCTAGTGATTTCCACACTAGTTAACCTCTGTGATTCAGAAATCATGGCAATGAACAGGAGAAGGTAAAACAAAGAGGAAAACACAATTCTTTGATATCTGAAGAATCAGAACATGGTCTTCTGAAAGTATTTTCACTAAAGAAGAGAAAAAATACACAGAGAAAGTAATTAATAACAAATGTATTCATTTAAACCAGAGGAGGGGTTTTTTTACATTTTTTTCATTAGTGGTGCTTTTAACTGCTGCCATTCATTAGACCAGCAGCAAAAGAGAACAAAAGTAACTTGAATAGTCTTATAATCTGCTCTATTTAAATAAATTGGGGTAAAGTCTAACAAAAATAAAATAAAGTAAAAAGAACAATTAAATTAAATCCTTGCCTTTAGCTGGAAAGAGAACTAAGTTGTATTCCTGTGGCATAAGCCATTTTCTCTAAAGTTTATATGTATAGTCTAAAATTCAGTAAGCTGTAGTGGCAGAAAGAAGATTGAGAGGAGAGAAGGATCTCACTTTTTTCAGCAATGTTTTCTTCACCTTTGGACTGTGTAGATGAAGAAAGCAGTTTACTGAAATAGTGATATAATGGCTTTGGAAGCAGAACTATAAAAGCAGAAAGAGAAATGCATTTACTTTTATCCAACCATGTCACTTTAAGATTTCTAGTGTACAAGAAAACTTTAAGAATTTGGCCTTTCAGGCCAAAAATCTTGCCACCCTCATACTGAAGAATTTCTTCCTAAAATCGAATCTAAATCTATTCTCCTTCAAATTAAACCCATTTCCCCTTGTCCTATCAGTCAGTGCTCTTGTAAAAAGTCCCTCCCCAGCCTTCCTGTAGGTTCCATTCAGGTATATATCGTTTTAAACTTTAGCTGCCCACAACTAATTCATTTAATGGTCTGGAATTAGGCAAATTTGCCTGAATTTGTTGAAAACATTAGCCAAAGTAAATTGCCAAAAGCAATATAGATAATCTTAGGAAAAGCAGGGCTTCTGGTCAGGAAGAGAACATTTGAAAGCTGCAATTTCTGTCCAACAGGAAAAGCATATCTAATTTTTTTCTCTGAAATATTGCTTAACTCATCATTAAGTTCCTGCAAGATCTTTTTTAGTTTTGTTGAATCAGCACTTTCCAAGAGTAAAGCATTGTCTGAAGATTCCTAACCATATGAGATCAGAAGTTGAACTCATAATCCATCCAATAACTGCCAGACCCTGTGAGATAGTCTTTTATTAGATGATTTATATATATATATGTAAATATTTCAGATGACATATGACAATCACATGCAGAATAAATAGTGGAAGTTATCAAAATGCTGTTTTCTGATGTCAATCAAACAACTAAATAAAAAAGAAAAATAAAAATAGAGCTCTAAATGTAAAAGAAGATCGAAATTATAAATGTCTAGTACTGTGACCTGACTGGAGGAAACATAATCCATAAATCAATACAGCAGTAACCAGCTAGGGGCTTTGCTCCTCCCACAGAAGACACCAGCACTACTTTCATGAGAGCTGTGGAAAGTCCATGTGCCAAACCTCTGTAGGCAAATGAGAGATTCTGCTTATGATAACTGAGGCTTTATTTACCCTGATTTTTTTATCTTTTTTTTCAGCATGTCAAAATGCCCAAACATTTTAAGTGCCACTTGATGACTCAGGATAACTAAAGAAGGTGTCTACTATTCTTCTGCCAGAGGTTTTTCCCTCAACTCTCTCAGAATAAGCAGAACCAGACCTGTGGTCACTCCTCTGTTCCCACACTTCCCAGCACTCATAAAATCCCCATTGATTTTATATCCCCTCTGTCAGGATAAGTCCTGTGGAATATTAGACATTTGCACATGCCTGCTTCTACTCACTCTACAAAGGGAGGTAAACTCCCTTAAAATTAAAATATATATTTTTAATTA
>JANHGL010006024.1:0-22705 GCA_024611195.1 Ceyx melanurus | reverse complement strand
GCGAAAAGTTTGGATCTCCATCACACGTAGATGAAGAAGTACCTGCTTCATAGGAGGTCTCGGCCGTCCCACTGCCCTTTCCTTCCTGCCCGAGGGAGGCGTTTCTCGGGGGTGGCTCTGGCTGGAGTGCGGGTGTGGGGGGGGGCGGGATGACGCGGGAAGCGGGGCTGAGCTGCTACCCGGTCACTTGCCGCGGAGATGCTCTCCTTTATCCGCCGGCTCTCTCCTTCCTGAGTCGTCGCAGGGTGGTTATCTGCCGGGTTTTCCATAGGCAAATGGCTCTGTTTCTTTCTAACCTTATAACCGCTTGTTTAGAGGGGAATTTGTTCTCTTCTTCTCCCGAGGTAATCGCCGCTTTTGAAGTTCGTAAACATGCGCGCTTGTGCCAAGCGTCTGTGCAGCGCGGATCTCTGTCTGTTCTACAAAGAAAATTGTTTCACTAATAGAACGGCAAATAAAGCTTTAGTCAGCTCTGTGATAAATAGTAAAAGACGTGAATTCCTGACTCTTTAAGGTGAATATCTTCTACAGGAGCATACACGGCTTGCAGCTGTTGTAAATAACGAAGAACTAAATGTCTGAGCGGTGGCTTGTTATTTGACAGCGATTGTGCTAACTTTTGTTTAGTATCGTCCAGTAAGGATATACATTATGAAGCTAGCCTCAAAGATAGCTAGAGGCTTGATTTTCCCACTGTCTTTGGAAAAATTCAGTGACTGCTTTCAGTTTGCATTCATTTAATCTAAGCGTCATCCATCCACCTAATCTTAGCTTGGTGGCTGTAGCCTTTGGCATCAACACGAGAAAGTCCAGCAGAGTTAGGCTTTTTAGTCGCGGAACTCGTGGCGATTTGGAGGAGTCTGTGGCATTTCTCTTAGAGTAAAATTTTCATAGCGCTTATCATGTTCAGGCCTTCCTTTAAGATTTGTTTCCAGGCCAGAAAAACAAAATGATCATGCTTTGGTTAACTTCTGTTTTGTTTTTTGGTGTTTGGGGTTTTTTGTTTTGTTTTGTGTGAGGGTTTTTTTGTGTGTGCTTTTTTTTTTTTTTTTTTTTTTTTTTTATGAGACAAATGCAGTGCATTGTGAGGAAATCTGGGTCTGCTCCAGCAAACCCCTTTCTTCACTAAATTGCCTCATAGGTGGAAAGCAAGCATAGCTTCAGTAAAATCAGGAAGGTTTGTCAATCTCAGAAAACAAAATAAAAAAAAAAACCAACAGCTGCCAAGGCATTTCACTGTCTAGGGTATAATTTTATCTAAGAGGAACCTGTTTCTAGTATGGTAGCTTCTAATAAGGTGTAACAAAAAGAGTGTATATACTAACTCTCTTTAATGCCAAACAATTTCATGTATGTAAAAGCATTAATCTCTGTTCATCACCAATGTTGAATATCACTGGCTTTCATGGAAGGTTAGTTCAGGAACAGAATGTCCAGATGAGGTTTCTGCTAAATAAATTCTAAAATTGTAAGGAATACCATAAAGTGTATTTGTAACATTTGCTTTTCATGTAGTAGGAATTAAATGCTTGAAGCATGGGTGAATGCTTTCAGGGAAAATGAATCCTATGGTCACAGATGTTCTACGTATTCTCAATTAGGCTATGTTAAAACTGTACATTCTTAATGGTAAAACCAACCTTATCAAATGAACTCATACTCCTTGATTTGGGCATTAACATATATGAGAAAAAGCTAGCTAACATCTCCAGCTCTTTGAAGATGAAAGTGAGTATTACCATAGCTCTCTCTTGCTGTTTGTAAATAGATGATCGCAGTTACTGGAGTTTAAGACTGAAAGAAGGAGGTAGATGTTGCTAAGGGTAAGGACTTGTGACTTGTGTTCTTGAATTTTAGGAAAAAAAAAAAAGGAAAAAAAGATATATCAAATTAATGACCTGTGTTAAATACAGACTAGAACTGTTTGTATTAAAAAGGAAGTAGATGATTTTGAACTTATTTTGCATGCTTTGTGAAGGGAAAATTCGTCACCTTGTCTTGAAGAGCCATACATAAATACATATGAATGGAGTTCACATGGTTTACAGCAGGGGAGACATAAAATGTTTTAGGATTAAATTGACCTGAGCTAATACATACCGTGCATCCAACTTGTTTGCAAGAACACATTGTTACAGTACCCAAACAAATGTTTTGTGTCAAGTACCTGATTTACATACAGCATAGCAGAGTGCTGAAAACAAACTGGGTGAATTCTGGAAAATAACATTCAACTACAATAGATGCAGTATATGCCTGAGAGAAGTTGAACCATACTAAACCAGAAATCTTCACTATCCTAATTTGATACAGATGCTACAGTATTTTACCTCCTACTATTCATTTATTGAGGTGGTAAATCTTTATCCCTTATACTTCACAGTCTCATTCACCCAAGTAAGCTTTGTTCACCCAGTGAAGCCTTGCTTCTCTGAGTAATATTCTGAGAAATGACAGTTCCCGAAATGTTACTCAAATAGCGACTTTTTTTTTTTTTTTTCACATGTAAGCCCCAGTCTGAGAATACTGTTCTCTCTTGAGAATAAGTAATTGGCAAGTACTTGAAGATATGGTTTGAGTACATTTATTCTGGACCAACCTTAAGTATTAAGTCAGATATAGGTCTGTGTGTTGCAGAGCAAGCCACATCTGACAAATTGTGGCAAGCTTTGTCTTGACAGGAAAAAAAAAGAGGAATAATCAGTGCATTTTACTGGTTACCATTTGAGCATGTTATGGTCCTTTATTATGCTTCAGGATTATGCTGAGGTGAGTGAGGATTATTTTGGTAGGAAAGCACAGGCAGTAGTAGCATGGAGTCCAACTGCGGATCAACAGCATCCAATGACCATGAATGGTGTTCAAAGGCAGAAACAAGCAGCTGGGGAAAAGCCTGAGTCTGAATATTTTTATTTTTTGGCCTGTCACACCAGTCTTTTGAGTGAGAAACAGCTTAGATGTATGTGAAGGCAGAAGTAGACTTCCCCAGTTCAAGTACAAACCTGGCTTGCATGTCTATATTTTCTTTACATGCTGTCTTGTAACTAAGCCATTCCCTACGGCCATGGAAATACTATATGTTCACATTTATATAGTGTTAAAGGGTCTTTAAATGTCCATAGTGAATGATGCTTTGGTTTTGAGTCTTGATTGCAACATGGCAAGTATGGCAGCAAAGCTTAAAGACTCTGCTTTAGGATTTAAAGGGAAGAGTGCCACCTACTGTGTTATACATATTGCATGTCCTGGATGTCTTTTTGGAGTTCCCAAGCTGCTAATTTTATTTTAGCAGCTGGGAGATGTGAAAGCAGTCAAAATTAAATATGATATGGGAACTGAAAGAGGAAGAAACAAAACAAAACAAAACAACAAGAGAGGTGTACCAACAAAATCACCCTACTTTGGAAGTCTTAGGAGATGTTCATTGAAAGATGGGCATAAAGGCATTTGGTGCTTCAAATTTACAAAGTCTGGAGACACTAGAAATAGGGATGGGGATAAGAGATCCTCCCCCCTCCCCCCCCAAAATAGTCATATTCTCATCTTACATGGACCAAATGAATATAAATGAGGCTGCCAGACCTATGCCCTCTGAAATCTAAAATTTTGCTTCAGCTATATAGTTTAATTAAAAAGGAAGTAGATGTAAAAAAACCACGAGCAAACAACAAAACCAAAATGCACACAAAAAAGAACCTGCTTTCAAAAAAGGAAGAGGAAAATGAGAAAACTCCAACACGAATTATCCTTAATTCACTGAAAAAACCTCCCAGTAAAGAACTGTAGTTATTTATCAACCAAAAGGAGGGGTGTACTATCCTCTATGTAAACAGAGTCATTTTTGTATGAAAGGAACTTTTCCCCAGTCCTAGAGTGTTTCTTTAGTGGCTGAAATAGACATGTAAAATGAAGTAGATAAACCAGCTGTTAACAGAATGGCCAGTTGCTGTATCTCTAAAATGAAGACATATGGTAATTCACTACATTCAGTGATGACCTTTCCTTTAAAAGTGTTGTTAATAATAGGTATTTCTATATAGAGTATTTATACTAGATACTTGAAATTCACATATGCTTTTTTTTTTTAGCTACTGACAAAAGTGCAACCAAGGAACTTTCTGCATAAATATAGTTTTACAACATTCATGAAATGCTGAAGTTAAAAGAATTTCCATGGGCAGATGCACAGCATTGCAAAACACCATGAAACATGGCAGCATGTGTGCTGTGTTCAGCATGGGAAGAAGCCTTTGGCTCTTTTTCCCTCACCTTTCCCAGTTAAAAATGTACCTTGCCTGCAGGGTTATACCCTTTTGTGTTAATACAGGCCAAAAAAAAGCATTCCTATGCTTTGATCCCTACGGCCAATTGCCTTTAGTGAAAACTTAAGTTTATGAAAGCGAAAAGAAATAAAGACTATTTTTATTATTCATCTTAATCTGAGACCATCTAGTAGATGAGGACTGTAATGCTAGTGTTTTTACTGGGAATAATAGTGGAGGTTTGATTATGCACTTAAAAAAACCCGGTATTCCTAAGCTTCATCAATTTTCCATTGATCTTGACACTCACAGGGCCTAGTAATGAAAATGTGTAGACTATATAATAGATATGGTTGGGTGTTCCAGTTCAGCAGATGGAAAGAGTACACTTTCATATGAATTCTAGACACAGTGGGAAAAACTGTGTCCAAATATATTCCTGACTGCAGAAAACGTAATTTCTACTTTCTTATCTCTGTCTGCTCAGTTTCACTCAGGTGTTCTATATATTGAGTATTCCTACATAGGGCTTTGATAGATTGGAAAATTGCTATGTTGGTTCCTTCACCATTTATCCACTACTTTAACTTGAGGCAGCCATCACTGAAATGTTAATGAGAACTGAAACAGTTTGTAGTACTATAGTTGGATTTTTTTTTTAGAAGAAAAAAAAATGCTGTTTTGTTGATGTCTTTTGAAATCCACTTTTTATTGGTAGATTGTGATGAATTCTATGCTAATACCTCCTACATTGCTGAATTATGGCCTAGCTGGGTATTGCCACTGGAATCTTCATCTATTAATCATGGAAGCTGCTTTCTTATTTGGTTGCCATAGTTTCAGTGCCTCAGATAGTGTTGGGGTGCCTTGGGAAAGGCTTGAGATATACTCGGACTTGCAAGCCTTGCAGTTATTTTGGCAGTAGAAGAGCTTCGAAGGAGCAGAGAACATCATCCAATGTTATTCAGAGTTGGATTAAAAGAGGAAACTTATGGATATGTCTCTCTGGACTTTCTTATGTAAATGTCCATCTGATACTTACTCCCAAGCTCTGCTTTTTGGTTTGTCTTGCTGATGAAATTGTGCACTTCAGAGACTAAAAGCTACCATTGCAAGAGTGAAAAAAAAAAAAAAAAAAAAAAAAAAAAAAAAGGCTATTAATTCTGCTTACAAATGGTTGGGTAAATTAGGGCATTTAGGGTTTCCTAAGCAGTCCAGGTAATTTGTTTTACATTCTCTTTTAACCTAGCCACATACAGCATGACATCATGTTTGACACCAAGTTAATGTTTATTGTTACCTTAAATTTAATAAAATGACAATAAGTACCCTTTTGTTAGCCGCAGAGCAGCTCAAATTACAAAGTAGAAAAGGGGAAATAAACTTTTTTTTTTAAGACAGGACTAGTGTTTTTTCAGCGCTGTGTTAACATTGGCAGTGTTTTTTTTAATAATGTTTCAATATCTGTTCAAAAAATCAGCATTAAAACATGAATACTTTCAGAAATGTGGAGCTGTGAGCAGTCAGAAATAGCTTTTTTTTTAACAAACAAGAAAAAATGGTGAAGTAGTAAATAGGTCTAACATGAAAGTAACTGGAAGACTACCTTGTAAATATAGAGCTGAATATTAACTGTTTTGTAAGTTATGCATAACATAAATATAATGCACAAGTGTCTTTCACTAAGCAAACCGTGATCTCATTTTTCTTTTCCCATTGAGAAAAACAAATTAAATCTCTCCTATGTGAGCAGGAGCACACCACATGTTTTAGCAGATAGTTAAATCACATTTCTTTTGCACTTTACATTAGTGTCTCCAGAACTGATTTCCCTCCAGCTCTAATAAAGCAATTTGGTTCTTGCACAGCTAAGCTTGATACATATCTTTTGTTCATTAAAAAAAATAAAAAAATAAAAAAATCCTTGAATATTCACATGAAGTAAAGAATCATGTAAAAGCTGTGCAGTTTAGATTAAAGAATTCAGTATAATTGGAACTAATCTGGAAAATTAGTCACTTTTTTTACTTTCAGATAGTTATTTTGCTTTCAGAGTGAGTTTTAAAGCTTCAGCTTGGAACTTTACTATTCAGTCGTCCATTTTTTCGGGTGAGATCAACAAGCAGAAAGAACATGTGCCTGTTATTTGTAATCCAACCTCAGGAGTCCTACCAGCTGAAAAAAAACTTTTCTAGAAATCTCACTTGAAATTTAAAGATGACAAAGTTTTGTTTACTGGTAGATGGACAAAAAATCTATATTTGTAATTTTATACTGTCACACATTACGGAATTTTCTATTTTATAGTCTGACTTTTTGCATACTCTGTTGTGTACACCTATTCTACATTAAATTAATCCCAGCCTTTTTCCCATTAAACTCACAATATTCATGTATCTAGCAGATTGACAGTCTGACAGAACAAAATAATGTGCCCTGGTCATCTGTAGTTCCCTTTGGAAGGAGTTGGTGATTGCATAAGAAGACTTTTACAGTGGAAAAATAGCTTAGGTCAAAAGCTGTAGAGTAACAAATTCAATTATGCTTTTTCTTCTCAGAATTTATTGTACTCCATTTAGTTTCAGGTTAGGTGTAGAATTGTTCTGCAGTGCTGCATTTATACTTTAACATTAATTAATGGTTTTTATTGATTATTTTTTTACCTCCAGGGAAGAGAAGTAGTCAGTGGTTGTGTAAGTGTAGTGTCTCAGTCTTATTTCTGTTGAAAAGTGAAGAAGTTTCTATTAAACACCTCAGCAGCAAGATCTTACTCCATTTATAGTTCAGGATAGTTCTTTCAGTTTATTTATGTTTGATCATGAAACTTCTTCTGCATCCCAAACAGCTGA
Source organism: Ceyx melanurus (assembly GCA_024611195.1). Lineage (NCBI taxonomy): Eukaryota > Metazoa > Chordata > Aves > Coraciiformes > Alcedinidae > Ceyx > Ceyx melanurus. Next base: position 15,594 of record JANHGL010006024.1, on the reverse strand, counting down.
ATTTTAGTATCAAATATGCTAATCTCATCAAGAAAAAAAAAATCACTTCTGGGAAAGTTATTGTTATATTTGTGTCATTTTAGCAATGTTACAGTGTTTGCCTTGCAAATCATGCACATGTTGGATGGCATTTTACTACTGAAGTATTCTTGGAAGGCTAAAACATGTTTTGGACTGGACTACATGCTTACAAAGAGACCTGAGAAAGATGAAAGTGTTCCCCCATTCAGCCTCAAGAGTTCCCCAGTGCCTGCAGGTAGTCCCTGGGTGTGGGCAGAGCACCCCCTGCCCAATGGCCCGTTGGAGTGGGTGGGTGGGGAGAAGTGACAGGAGGACGGCCAGAGCCTGGGTTTGCATGGGAAATGTTAAAGAGTTGCAGTAGACATGTGCCAGCAGGATGCTATGGTTCCTGGTCCTGGAATTTCAGAGCAAGATAGAAGATGGGATGCCCTTGTGCTGTCTAGAGCTGCTTTTCCATTGCTTGCTTTGCACTTGGGGCACTAGCCTGATGTTTGTTACCTGGTGGCAAAGTAGAGGTTGAGTCCCATGAGATTATCTTTCTTCACACCATGAGCATGGCAAAATGCAACCTGAAATTGGATTCAAAATACCTTTTATATTCCATAGAGAGAATCACATACTGTTTAACTACAATCTTGATCCTTGAGTCATAGTCTTTATAGTACAGGCTTTTCAAGAAATGAAAGAAGGGTGTCATATATTAAAATCAACTTTAAAATGATCTTTCTATATGCAGAGGGTTTAGTACTGTTTTAGTATTAGTAGAAATAACCACAGTTAAATAGATTTTTAAAAAATTGTCTGCAGTCTGTTACAGGAGGGTGATTATACAACCTATTTTTTGAGAACTGTGTCCATGCAGTAAGACTGTCTGATTATACAAGAACTTTGTGCAGATTTATATATTTTGTTGTTGTTCTTGGAAAAGAATTAAGAGGGGATTTTTTTCCAGATTTCACAAGGAAGTAAGAATATATTTTATTTAGTGATTCTTTGGGCTGCTTTCTCTCTGGTGAAATTATTCTTGCATTTTAACAGGAATTTGTTTTTCTTATAAAGAAATTAAGAACTGAATCCTTAAAGAGCTGTTGTGGGAAGAGGAAAGATTTTTGCCTGAGCTACTACACTTATCTGCAAGGTGTTTCCTTTTAATTCTGTTGTAGGGAAGTTCGGCATGTTCAGATAACGCTGATTAATTCTGTCACGAGACACGTATATTCTAGGGTGGTGTTGTCTTTTTTGCTTCATCCTGTTCTACGCATAAGACCTAGAGATACTGCCAGAACACTTCCTTTCCCAAGATAAAAAAATGTAATAATAATAATAATTTTTATAAGCCTGTTCTTGTTCAACAGCATGCATAGTCCAAAAGGCAAATTTAGCCACCTTGGAGCTCTAGTAGCTTGAAGGTGTAAAATTAAGACTGGTGACTGACTGGCTGACTGTAAGAATAATGCAGTTTTAATTCATCATTTTTAGAGTACTACATACATGTGTTAAAGTATCTATCAGAAAAACAAAAGGCACAGTGTAGAACAGAGTAAGTTCTCTTGACACATAAATTCTAATTCCTCTGCAGTGCACCCTTTACTTTTGTGACCAATTGTTTTTGTGAGCATCTGCATTTGTCATGAGCTCTCTTGTGTAGCTGAAATCCTGGAGGTAACAACATTTGCAAAAGAAAAAAAATCAGAGCAGGTAAGTTATTTAGACTATTTTTTTTCCCAATAAACAGTCAGTAATCTGTTTCAGTGTGAACAGATGAAATAATTTAATGTTGTCACAGTCAAAGAAAGAACTTTAAAAAACCTGAAGCATGTAGACAAATGCTTATACCTGTGTTAAAAAGGAATAAGCCCAACATCCTCCTTTGTGTCAGGTCCCAAGATCCAAGTATCTGGATTCCCAACTCTAAACCTCTATTCAAAGAAGTTGCCTTAGCCTACATGAATGTCATCAGAACCAATTAGACGACTTATGTAGATAAAGTGCAGAAGAACTGGACAGAGGTACAGAAATGCAGGTTGGCATGATCTATTTTTTAATCTTTTCACATCAAACACAAAAAATGAGGACACAGTTTTCCTTCAGATTGCACATCCATGTTTTTTTCACCAAACATGAGATTTAGAAAAGATGACCTCTTGATTCATTCATATCAGTGAAATAAACCTTGCTGACTTCAGTAGAGTCATTAATTACTGAAGTTGCTAACTACTGAAATTTACAATTTTTGGAGGATATTAAATCATGAACAAATTAGTAGAGAAGTCATCACAAAAGCATTGTACTGTAATGGCAACTGTATATTGAATTGATGTTTTAGCTTCAAAGATTCTAATATGGGAAATATTTCAGCAGTAAGTCAGCAGAGAACCTTTCAGCAGGGAGGCTAGAGTGCTACTTTGCAGCTGCCTACTTCTAGACAACCAATGTATGACAGCCTGCCCCAACAGCTACCCACATTGAAAAAACAGGGTTGTGTAAGAATGAACGCAAGACATTTACCAGAATATATTTATGGGGGGAGGGCTTTAAAGATTTAGACAGTTGGAATTTACCAAGAGAGAATTAATTAAATTTTCATTAGATTGCCTGACAAATCCTGAAAAGATAACAAGTATTTATTTATTTTTTTTTACCATTACATCACTGCCTTAGAAATTGTTACAGATATCAGGAGAAAAATACTAACATACTGTTCAACTTTTTGACACAGTTTCAAAATGAAGGGGTACATCTCTTAACTAATAGTATTCTGTCTAGATAAACAGAAGAGCTTGGTCACATTTTTTAATTTTATGCTCAAAGTGAGAAATGTTTCTGTATTAAAAGTTTTCTGACAGCCTGTTCAACTGGACTATTTAACGTTGTGAAAACTAATGGGGAAATGCAGTGTGCTTTTTCCTTTGCATGTAGCCTGCCCTCTTGTGTTTCATATTCTCAGTGCAAACGCCTCAGGCATCCAGATGATAATGAGGGTAATGAAAAACATGAAACAAAACCAAGAAGTGATGGACACAAGCCACGCACTTCAAAGGCACTGATTTTGAGTGTGTGTGTGTTGTCTTGCTGTTTGCAGTACAAGAAGCAATATAGTTTTCAGCTTTCTTATACAGAGACATTAGAAAGTGGGTTAGCCAAACTGATATGCAGAAAAGCTCTAGGAGTGAATTCACAGTGATGTGTAAAGGCCATAATGCATATGATTAAAGTGAGACCTGCTGCCTACACAAGGAATTGCTAACAAGATTCTTTCACAGCTTTCATGTCTCAGCCCCGATTTTATAGGAAATAAATTCATGTTTAGTATCAGTGGTTGTACCATTTTTGCTCAGCCCTACAGGAGAGATAAGGCAAACTACAAAAGTGCAACCAGTTGAACAGAAAATAACACAATTTGCACCGAGGAGAAACAGTGGCTGTGCAGTCCAGCAAAATGGTGTCACAGCTTAACATTTCACTTGGTCTGTCCTGAGCTCTTGTTCTCTTACTGCTTTGTTGTTCAGTAATCATAGGGAAAGGAAACCAGAAATATAGATGAAAAGGCAGATTAGTTGGATTTTAGAGAGAGAAGGGAAAACAGAGATTCCATGTCCTTTAAACATATTTTTTTTTTTTCTTCTCTGCTGTTCAAACAGAAGGGTAGAAATTGCTTCAAGCTATTAAATAGTTTCTGGCAGTAGTTCTGGCAGTTCCCCTTGCTCATATGTATATTTTTTGTAGCTTAAAAGAGTATTTAAATACACTCATGTTTAAAGAGCTTTCAGAATTTAGAATTATATAAAGTTTTGGCAAGATACAGAAAAATAGACTGCAGCAGCTGTATGTTGTCTCAGTCTTTAGAAGAATAAAGAAATTGTAATTGAAGTTAATTCCTTATTTAAAAATTACTCAGAAATCACACAGAAGAGGGTTTGACACACAAATCTAAGGCCATTTTAATTTTCAATTTTCCAAACTTCTTTTTTTTTTTTTTTTTAACTTCTTGATAAAATGCATGCATAGATGTTTCAGAGCAGTCCCTGTGTGAACTCAATGCTTATTTTAAACCACATCATTTGTGTCTTGCTTGAGATGCATCATCTTTCAGCATTCATTTTCTTAACAATAGTCTTATTATGGATCCAGCCAGGTAAAAAGGAGATTCTGTGAGTGGTTCTTTTAGACATTCAAGAGTTATTTTTGCATTAAGGATGCCAGCTTAACTGCTCAAGTCTTAACAAAAAGTACATGCAGGGCTTAGCATGTTTTGGGAGTTTTTATTTGTTTGTCTAATTCAAATAAAAATACCCACAGAGACAGATTTTATATGTTTTTGAGTATTTCAGCTCACACTCATGCTGATCACTTGAGACCCACAGAGAAATCAGCTGACTGATCAAGATGCCTATTCCCACATGTTGTTTTGGGGCCTCTTGAATTCCCTTGTAGCTTTAAATTTGTGCCTCCCCTGCATCAGTTTTAACAGGGTATCATGGACACTGATCTAGGGAAGACCTTTCTGAAAAGGTGGCATATTTGTATCTACATCCTATGATAGCCCTATGGACAGAGGATTATTTCTAACCACAGTTCATGCCTTTGCTCAATCGACATCATCTTTGATCTGCAAGCCTGCAGGTGGCTTTAGGCAGAGCCTTGGGTAGAAAGCTGCTGTCAAGCAACTGGAATTGTGAGTAGAAAGGAGATGTGTTCCCAAAGAAAACAGTTCTTCAGTCTTACCTGATAAAAAAAATAAAAAAATAGTGAGTTGTGTTTGTTTAAAATGGGCCATGTCTAAAAAGCCTAGAGACTTAGAACAGAAACAACTCGCATGCATAAATAAATCAGACATGCCAGAAGAATTATGAAAGGCTACAATCTTTCTCTTCCTGGATACATCATGAAGGTGTGATGCACTAGAAATGCATTTGTGATACATGGAAAATAATCTGCAAAGAAATATGTTGTCTGATTTCTTCACTTACACCTGCTACCTGATGGTAAAATGGACTTTACAGACCAGGCATTTGTTTATTTAGATTTCTACTTTGTTCAAGCTAGGAACTTCAGGTTTCAAGAAGACTGGAAGCCTCCAGTTCTTCTCAGTACAAACCACAGACTTTGTAGGCGTGTGTCCTAAGCCCATCTCAAAACTCACTGAGTAAGCCTGGAAAGCAGGGGGAGTTTTGTACATTGGAGAGGGTATTGGATGTTCAGTGCAACCAACACAAGTTGCAAAGCTGTGAAGAATGTGTTGTAGTATAAAGTCATCTTGTCAGGACTGGTGTCTCAGCAGCTCTGGCTCTGTAGATATGGTGCCAGCTCCAGCTCTGGTCTCACCAATTCAGACAAGAAAATGTGATTGCGGCATCTCTGTGGTGAAGTAGTTGAGATGCAGCAGGATGCCACTGAGTGTACAAGGTGGCTCATAACTAGACTGATTATCTTTTAAGTAATAATTGGGATAGTCCATATAATATTATGTTACAGTCTCATGATGAAACCTGTGATCTCCTAGCAACATATGCAGTATTTCCATTGACATCAACAGGTGTGAAACAAGGAAGCTATACTGTCCTCCTGTAGGATACACTGGAGGAGACTAAGTAATGAAGGATTTATCTGCTTAAGTGTTTGTAGTGTGTTAGAAATGTTACTGTTTGTAAAAGTTTGTATGTCAGGTTAATATGTCAGCTTGTGAGAGAGTGCAAGAAAGCTTTGAATAGTTTGCAGGTTTGTTTGGGTTTTTTTTTCCCAAGGCAAAATCACGAAGATGGTCTTAATCTTAACCAAATTTTTTTGACTGAAGTTTCACTCAAAATATTTTAATGAAAAGATGATTTTGATATGTGGACCTTAATTAGTTGAATTTATGGAAAACATATCAGGGTTTTTTTGTATGTGTAATCTTTCAAAAACTTTTAACTTTGAGAAGATAACATCGTAACTGAGCAGCTCAACAAGAAACCCATAAACCTTGAAATTATGAGCAGATACAGGTGTGGTACCATACTGCTCTTGCTGGATCTCACTGTCTTCACAAGTGATAAGACAAATGCATTTACAAAGAGTAACTTTTCAGGAAGAATGGTCATAGGGAGTAAGGAAAATAACTGTAAGGTCAAGGCTGAGGGCTGTAAGGTTTCTAGAAATAGAGGGATTAAGGGAATAGCTGTAGATATATATTCATATTGGTACAGACAGATAGATAAAGTGGCAAGGTATAGGAGGGGAGTGCTGTATTACATTGCTCTTTCTACCTTCCAGATTGTCTATATGCTGTGGGACGATTCCTTTTTGATGAGCTGTCACTCTCTAAAGTATCTAGAAAACTTCTGAGTGGAAAAAAAACAGATGGTACATCAGAGATGCAAGTGACATAGTTTGTCTCTGACTGTTTTCTTTACCATTTGTACAGAGTTTGGTAGATGGAGGAGGAAAGAAGCCTAGATGGGTGTCTCCTCTGTCCCCACACCTTCCTCCTTGCCCTGGAAAATCTTACAAGACTCCTCTGACTTCTCTCACAAACTATTGGTAGAGAAAAGAAGGTTTTCCTTCATTGTTGAGTATCTTGAGTGATTTGCTTGGAAAGATGTTTTTACCATGGGTAAAAGAGAGAGATTGAACCACAGTAGTGCAAAGATAAGAGGAACTGAAAAGAAGAGCATTAAGCAATTTTGTTGTAATAAATCTTGGGCAGAGAAGTGGAAGGAGGCTTTCCAATATGTGCATTTGGACGGAAGCTGCTAATGGGCTGTATGATCTTCTTGTGGCCAGACCAATGGTGAGTTGATGTGTTTGTAGCCATGCGGGAAAGGCATTGGCAGTGCTCTCTGCAGCTGGCAGGTCAGCTGTCTGGAACAAGTTCATGGCTTTTGGCCAGTTTCCACTGAACTAGTAAAACTTCTTTAAAAAAAAAAAAAAAATCCCTGCACCTGGCACTGTTGAGGAAAATTGTCAATAGCCTCACTGGGGAAGCAAAAACCTAGCTCAGCAAAGACATTACAATTGCTAAAAGTTAGATTTTGACACACTGCACTTAAAAATAAATAAATAAATAAATAAAATGGCAGCTTGTGTTTTTGAAGAGAGGGACTTTTTGTAGGTGGGGAAGGGAGGAAGGGTGCCACCAGGTCTCTGCTGGACCCAGAACTCTTGCTGAGATGACGAGGACTTGTCTTTCACAGAATAGAACATAGAATGTTTAGGGCCAGAAGGGAACTCCAAAGGTCATCTAGTGCAGACCCCCTGCAGTGAGCAGGGACACCCTTAACTAGACCAGTCTGTCTGCTCAGAGCCTTGTACAACCTCTTTGTGCAGGTAATGAGTATAGCGTTGGTCTTTTGTTGCAGGGGAAGAATAACGTTGGCACAAAGATCATCACTTCAGGGTTTGATTATCACTTTGTGGCTGTAACTGCTGATGTGCCAAGAGGTGTGTGAAGTTCAGAGCCCCTTTTCTAGGTCTGGACCTAGATGTCTCGAGAGGAATAGCCTGCCTAGTTGGAGTACCCAGGAGTGCAGCATGATGGCTGGGTAGTACCAGGAGGCAAGGGCGGACAGTACGTGTGGCAACTCTTCCTGTGTTGTGATAAACACGAGCAATGTGGTGTTTGTCATGGGTCTTAAAACTAAACCTGTGTAAATAAAGAACTCTGCTGCAAATGAGCAGGGTTTTTATAGCAGTTTCCAGGAATGAAATCAAACTTAAACTGTAAGGAAAATATTTTCTGCCATATTCAAAGTTTGTGTACAGAACTTTTCAAATAAATGCTCCATAAAAATGATTCAGTTCTGCTGTGATTATGAACTTTCGCAAACATGCTGTTTTACATTAGTCTCTTAAATAACTTTGATTAGGAACATCTGTGACTCCTCTAGCTCCTCCCCCCAGTTTTATTTTTTTCAATAGAAAAGAGTAGAAGAAATCCTCAAATTATTGTAAATTAAGAATTGTTTGTATTTTAAGCTCAAATGTGCTTGACAGTATCCCAGTAATAAGGTGGACACGCTTCTGCTTGGAGAGGCTGCTATTAACTGCCTTTAGTGGAGACAAACAGTCCTTTTAGTTCCTGGAGCACTTTGTATTAGTTGCTGCATGCTAAGTAAGTACTAAAATCTAAGTTATAAACAGTGCTGCTCAGTTACAGGCTATTTGAACTCAGAAGCAGGCTGCTGTGGCTTCACTGTGAATTACCCCTCCAACCTCATACAGACTAGGCACACACAGTGACTCCCCAACACACACACACACACACACAAACACACACACACACACACGCGCACACACACGCACACACACACACACACACCTGTCACCTGTGTTTTATGATGATAGTGTTTATTTGCCACCCATGTCTGTGTTGGTTTCTTCGTGGTGGGGTGCTCTGTGCAACAAGGTACCATTCAAATCCGATGACGAGTTGTTTCTCCCACACATTCCTCCCTCATCAGAAAATAATGCCCAGTAAATGGAGCGCGGATTTGCTTGGCCGGTGGTGCTCTCTGTTGTTGAAGCCATTGTTTGGCTCCCCACTGAAGATACCAAATCTCACAGCACAGTGTACTGCAGAGTTTTGCCTTCATTAGATAACAGACCTCCCTGTTCCCACTTCTGCCATCTGCTATTGCTGCCACCACTGGGCAGCTTCCTGCATGTGTGACTGCAACCTACTTGTATGTCAGCCTTGATGTGAACAAGGGCTGCAGGCATACTTTTCTATACAGCTTTTCTGCTAATGAGCCTGACTGCTAATTAAATGGAAAGATGAAATTGGCAATTTCTTTGAGATTTATTCTCAGTGTGGCCTGTTTGACTTGTTTAGAGTTTCAGGGTGGTCTTCAGGGAAGAGATTTGGTAAGCAGTCGCTGAGTTTGTATTCTGCTTTATCAACATTGAAATAGAGTTTGTAAAATACTGTTTTGTTCCTTCTAAGCCAGATAATGCAATGTAATTAAAAAAGAGTAATTCTTAATCCAGACCAAACTTACAATTTAGAAGAGAAAAAAAAGCGCCATGTGGGAAAGGTCTCTTGTGAAATTTGTTAAAAACGTTTTTGTGTTTGCCACACATGCTCAATGACATCCATGATGGATGACAGTCAAAGGTTAAATATCATTTATTACACACTTTTGACCACCTTACTTGCACTTGGCTTCCTAATTCACCTCTAAGGTTGCTTGAACCATTTCACCCTTCTCAAACAGCTTTGTGCAGCTGCCATTTTCTTAAAAGGACAAAAAAAAAATCTACCCAGCCTGGAATAGGAGGGTTACTTTTTTACCCAGCAAATGAAGAGCATCCTAGCTAGATGGATATTTGCCAAGGGTAAAACACATTTTTTTTGATGAGGTAGGAAATGGGTTTAAAGCTGAGATCCTCTGATCTGGTACAGTGAGAGGCAGATGGCTGAACCCCCAGGTGATTTGTATCTGCTCACTCACTGCTCTCTATCAGGCATCAGTACTCTGCAGTATGGAGATTTCCATACCTCCAAGGAGAAGTGTGCTACTTGCCTCCTCATTGTGTGGTTTACATAGGTATTAGAACTTCAAGCATTAATGCACCTAAAATAAATACAGACTGGGTCATTCTAAGGTTTGTAATTTTTAATTAGTTACTGTGTTTTTCCTTTCCTTCCCTCTCTATCCATCTCTGTAGATTTACCTGCCTAAATAGGTAGAACACTTAAGTCAGATATTCAAAAAGAATATGTGAAAAATGGTAGAAAGATGTAAGACTGTTTAATATATTAAATGCTACAAGCACTCAGTTAATGCTTCTTGTGTATGTTGCTCTTCTCTGAAGTTTGTTCATGATGATTGCTAATGATGGGTGGACCAGGTAGGTGGACTTCTTGTAATGGTCATTACATCCATTCCATTGTTCTCATAGCGTGGAGAGAATCAGATATGTGCATCAGTCTGAAGTTCTGCAAAGGAGTTACTGGTGGAGGTTTGCAGATTGCATTTAAAAAAAAAAAAAAGAAGTTACTACTTCATCTCTTTGCTGGAGTCAGGTCAACAAAATAATAAAGCAAAAGTTGAAGCAATCATATACTATCTTGGTGACACTGTAATTTTCCTGGACTTCCCATACAGCAAAATGATTTGTGACATACCACAGTTACTTCATAGTGCTCACCTCAAGCCCAAGAATTAAAGGACAGCAGGTATACTGGTATCAAGTAATACCTGAAAGAGTAATCTTCTTTTAACCTTTTGGTAATCCTGGTAAGTGTTGTTGAATGTGTTGTGGCCATCAGGCTAGATGCTCATTTCAATTGCAGTTATTAAGTGGAAACAAGTGCTGCTTACACAAGGTCTTCTGTATGAAAAAAAAAAAAAAAAGAAAGGCAAGTTCAGAAATTGGCATTAGGAATGGACTGAATTAAGAGAGATTATGAAAATCTGCAGACATTAAAATTCATTTTTAGGTGAAAGGTGTTTCAGGATAGATTAATATTATACAGGATAATCTCTATTTCTTAGTAGTTCATTAATAGTATGTATGAGAGCTGATTTAGACATTGTAGAGTACAATGGAAATATGGCTAAATAACTTTTCTGTGCACAATTATATAGAAGAGGAATCTGAATTAATTATCAGAGACCTATTTACAGGTTGTACATGGGAGAGTTGGACTGTCAGGAAAAGCAGTGTAGGTAGAGCTATTTTCATTCTCATCCCTTCAGTGATCATGACGATGCTGACCACTAAATATATTGTCTATATTTTTTCAAAAAGGAAAAAAATGTTATTCTCTGTATAGGGACATGAATCATAGAATATATTGGGTTGGAAGGGACATCCAAATGTTATCTAGTCCAACTCCCCTGAAATAAGCAGGGACATCTCTAACTAGGTCAGGCTGCTCAGAGCCTCATCAAGCCTGGCCTGGAATGACTCCAGGGATGAGGCCTGCACCACCTCTCTGGGCATCCCATTCCAGTCATCTCTCACCCTCATGTTAAAGAACTTTTTCCTACTATCTAACCTAAATCCTCCATTTTCTAGCTTAAAGCCATTACCCCTTGTCCTCTCACTACAAACCCGTGTGAATAGACTATCCCCTGCTTTCTTATAGGCTTCTTTCAGGTTCTGGAAGGTCGCTATAAGGTCCCCCAAAAGCTTCCTCTTCTTCAGGATGAGCATTCCCAACTCTCTCAGCCTGTCTTCATACTAGAGGTGCTCCAGTCCTCTCACCAATTTTTGTGACCTTCCTCTGAACACTCTCCAACAGTTCTACATTCTTGATGTGTTGGGAGTTCCAGATCTGGATGCAGTACTCCAGGTGAGGTTTCGCCAGGGCAGAGTAGAGGGGCAGGATCATGTCTCTTGATCTTCTGGCCACACTTCTTTTGATGGAACCCAGGATGCAATTGGCCTTCTGGGCTGCCATTGCACATTGGTTGCTCATGTCCAGCTTTTAATTTATTAGTACCCCGAAGTCTTTTTCCAAAGGACTGTTCTCTAGCATGTCATCTCCCATTCATTATTGGTAAAGCTGTTTACGCTGGCCCAGGTGAAGGACCCTGCACTTGGCTCTGTTGAACCTCATGTGGTTCACCTGATCCCACCTCTCAACTATGTCCAGGTCCCTCTGGCACATCAACTGCACAACCCAGCTTAGTATCATCAGCAGATTTGCTGAGGGTGCACTTAATGCCACTTTCTGTGTCACTAACGAAGCTATTAAACAATACTGGTCCCATTATGGCCCATTATTTCCTTGTGCATAGAGTGGAAATGGAAGGTGCAGCACACCTTTGAAGGGCAGGCTACAGATTTGTACTTTTTGCTTCCAAGAATAGGCAACACATGTCGTTAACCAGATTCTGTAACTTCATTTGATGCAAAATCCTCATGGACCATAAGCATCAGGTAGAATCCAACCCATCTATGCAGCTATCCCAGCCTGCCTTGCCCCTTGTCTGGCTCTGCTGGGTTGTGCTGAGCTCTGCCTGAGGGCCAGAAGCTCACCTCTTATCTGCAAGAAGTGGTACTTGAAAAGTTAGGTTTTTATCAATGGTCTGGATTTCTTAACCTCAGTCTGATAAATGTCAATAAAAATAATCACTGAGTCTTTCATAACACTCATAGAGGAGTGCTGTTTTTCTGGAGTCTGGATATAGGAATAGAAATGGTGTTGCCAAGCTCTACTGATCAGGGCTTCAAAATGATGAAATGAGGAAGCTTGCAATGCATTCTGAGGGACCAAACAGTTCTCTTACTCCTGGAAATTCATTTAATATTGTTATCCCAGAACCAGAGCATCAAAGAAAATACCTCATGTTATATAGCCTTGTGATAAACATTTTGGGAGTTAGTAGCACTAGCATATTAGAAAACTTTAAAGATATAAACACTCATTGCATTAGCTGGCAAATGATCTTTTGGTGCTTCTTAAGTTACCTTCAAAAAAGGTGTATATTTTTGTCAGCTGCCAATTAACACAAAAGATTACTTGATTAACAAAGAAATAGAACGTACAAACTTTGATATTACTGTTCATTCACTGTCAGGTATGTCAGAGTAAACAAAGGGATGTTCCCTTTGAGCAAATCCATTATTGAGTTTAAGTCATGTTTTAAACAGCTTCATTTGTAGGCTGTGAGACTGGAATGCAAGGTCAATGTAGAATCCATCCTGTAGTTATTAAAGCAAATGGTTAAAAAATGCAGACATACATCTGCATCTGCTTTGCATATTTAAATGAAAAAAAAATATCTTAACTTCTGTGGGTTCTTTAGACAGTGAGTTTGTATTTCTGAGAGGAAACTAAAATTCAATGCTCAAAAAAGGGAAAATTGGGAAGAGTGTGGCTCTTGGCAAATATTTTTTTTTTAAATTCGTGAAGAAGATGAAGAGTGGTGACATTGCAGTTTGATTCTTGAACTTTATATAAGAAATTTAGGCTGTCATCTGCAATCAGACTGTCATTGGGAAACAAAGTATTATCTGCAGTGAATGCTTTTTTTAAAAAAAAAAATAAAATAGCAGTTTTCGGAACTCATATCTGATTGCCAATCCTATTGTATTTGAAAGTAGGAACTACAGCTACTGAATCAAGCCTGACAAAGAAAGAAAAATATAAAAAGTGAAGGTTGCTCTGAATAGGCTGATGGTAGTTCCTCAACTGGTAGTCGTCAGCACATGTAGCAATAACCCTAGTAAAAAAAAAATCTACTAAAGAGCTGAGAATTGGTCCAGTAAATTTGCTGGAAGTATATTCACTGTCTAGTGAATGGATTTGCCACAGCCCTGTGCCCGCACCAGCTAGGTGCTCTTGTTGAGCAAACTGATAAGGAACAACAGCATTTTAAACCCCCTGTGTATAGGCACTGGAGTGTGGAAACAGGAGGAACAGCATCATGGCTCAGTGTGCAGAGGTTTGCCAATTGACACTTGGTGATTTTGTGCAGAAGCCCTACGGTTTTGTCAGCACAGGGTTCTGCCAGGGTGAATAAACTCTGCTTTTTGGGTCTTGGAATAGACTTACTCTGTTGTTTCATGTAGGCTTACTGTTGCTTTAACTTAACATATATGAAGCTTGCAGAAAGTAATGCTGTTCCTATTGCAGGAAAATAACTCTTTAAATAAATAAAAAATAAATTACTTTAGCATTTCTGTACAGAAAGTGAAAAGGAGTATACAAACTATAAACAGTAAGAGTTTCTGGTGAAGTTCACAAATTATTCAGATAGGCTTATGGATATTAGGTATATTGGTATTTTGCACCCATTATCAATAACAAGATAAAGCCTTCAGTTAAAATAGATATGTTAAATTTACACTAAGTGGTATCTTTCTTCCCTTACAGAAAGACAAAATATTTGATCATTACTTGTCATCAAAAAGACCGCTTCTTTAATTTATGTAAAAAACATATTTGCAACCAACCACTGTCGTGTATGAACACTTTTGAAAAAAAGTCAATTACTGGGAATGAATTTCCTACTGAATTTGGAGTGGTTAGAAAATATTATTCAACCTAGTCTCACATAGTTAATGTTCAGGTCTTTGAAACTCCTTGCCTTACACAAGTAACAATACAATAATTTTCAAGGTTTGGAAGGGGGAGTGGGGGAAGAGCAGAAATATAGACCTAGATTGCAGACTTATAGAAGAAAATACTCATTGCCTTTAATAGCTTGTAAGATACCCAAGAGTGGCAGAAACCTGTGGGAATACTGCATATGGCACAATGATCCTTTATAGCAACCCCTGGTTATGAAAGCCTGGCTTGGGGATGAGCTGGGGAGAGATGTGTGAAAACTGTCACAGCCAGGGGCTGGGCACACTATTCCTAGAAAGTGGCAGAAAGCAAAGATACATCATCCGTAGTTTCTTTCCCTTTATTTCACATATAGTTGTGTTTTGGGAAACAATAGTTAAGGACACAACCTGACAGTTCCATGCCAAGATCAAAAACTCTGATTCTTCAAAAAGTCTTCTTGCAAGTTCAGCTGTGGAGGTTTGTGTCTAATTTACCCTCAGAACTGGAATGACAGCACTGGAAGGTCTGAACTAAAAAAAAATTCTGTGAGCTGACCAAAAAAAGTGCTGTTAATTCTTGCCATTTAAAAGTGGAAATAGTTCTGTACTGTGAAACAAGAAGGAATAAGGAAGTATTTATTTTGGGGGGGTTTGGGGGCTTGTTTGTTTGTTGTTTTTTTTCCCTATTAAACTGCCAGAATTATGCTGAGGTCTATTGTCATTAGTTTCAGGTTTTTGTCTTATGGATTACAACTTCACGCCACAGGACTGAATTCTCCATTGATAGCACTGGAGCCATCTTCTACCAATGTAAACAGACTCCAGACATGGCTGGGTGGTAATGGTGGGAAGAGTTATCCCACATCAGGCATATGTTTGTACTAGATTTAGCCTTATCAGAGATTTCAACTGTAGTTCCTTGAGAAAAGGTACTTTTATTTGTTCAGTGAGCTCTTGTAGTTGTTAGTCAAAAAAAATCTCAAAAAGCTTTTGTTAGAAAAGAGGAATGGAAACAAACACCTTGTGTGTGCAGATGTCACATGGGTAGCTGGAAAGGAATTAGGGGAACTTGCAAAGTGCTGCTGGCAGATTTGAGGTGGGAAGTGGGTTCTTGTGTGAAGGAACAGTCTGATGCATGTCAAAGTCCTGTAGTCTTACTGCCTCAGCTAAATTTTTAAATAACAGGAACAAGGGAGGTAAAATATCCTGTGCTCTTACTTGGAATGCCTTTGCTTCTTTCATTATTTCCTGTAGTAATGCACAGGATATCCAGCTGATCAGCCACAGCAGAATATGTCTTCACAACATCTACAGGAACCTTCTAGGATGTAATCTTTTGCTGAACCTGCAGAACAAACTTTTATAACTCAACAGAAATACATATGAGTGTGGGAGAAATGGAGTACAGATGAGGATGTCAAAGATCTGATCAGCTAGGACGAAGTCGTACCATTTTTTTTTCCAACCCAATTTATTCATGTCTCAATGTCCAGATGGAGAACAGTGACAAGTGGCATCCCTCAGGGGTCTGTACTGGGACCTGTATTGTTTAATATCTTCATTAATGATATTGACAATGGGATTGAGAGC
>JANHGL010006016.1:26486-39891 GCA_024611195.1 Ceyx melanurus | reverse complement strand
AAAAAAAAAAAAAAAAAAAAAAAAAAAAAAAAAAAAAAAGAAAAAAAAAAAAAAAAAAAAAAGAAAAAAAGAAAAAGAAAAAAAAAAAAAAGGAAAAAAGGAAAAAAGAAAAAGGAAAAAAGAAAAAAGGAAAAAAGGAAAAAAGGAAAAAGAAAAAGAAAAGAAAAGAAAAAAGGAAAAAGATAAGAGGAAAGAGAAAAGAAAGGTGGTTTAGGAGGGCTGGGTTTGAGGACTGCAGGAATAGAATTCCCCTGGCCCTGCTCTTGCTCGGCGTCGCAGCCACGGCGCGTTGGCGATATCGACAAGGGGGTTTATATGAATAATTGAAGAAATTCTGTATTCCCCGCAAAAGCAAAGGCAAGCAGAGAGGGCTGTTGAGATAATCAGGAGCTCGCTAATCAATATTCTCAGCCCCAGCCTCCTCCTCGCTCCTCCAAAAGGAGCAGTGCCATAAGCTCATCAGTAACTGTAAAAAAAACATCGCACTCCGAGTGTCAAAATAGTCAAGCACAGCATATTGTATTGCCAGATTTCCCTCCCGGTCCACCCTGCTGCCAGATTACATCCATCAGCAGGGAGGGAACCCGGCCAACGATGACTTACTTATGTTTAAGTGTTCATAAATAAGGTTTTTAAGATAGAGATGGCTTTTTAATTTTGGTGGAATGTGAAAAAGAAGGAAAAAAAATAAATAAAAAGAATCCGAACGATGGGGTTGATGAGATGAGTAGCCACCTCTCGGGTGCTCCCCAGTAAATCCCATAGCTTGGCCATGCTGAGGGACACCCTGGTCCCTGTTTGGCTTGTATGGTAGTGAAAACAGACGGAAAAATATTACACTGGCACCACAAACTGTGGCAAAGCCTTTTGTGTGATGGGGAGCGATGCAAAAAAATGTATCCCCACTATGAAAACCTCATCAGACAGCCTCTAATTACTGCCCTGCAGTCGGCAGGAGGAGACAGAAACCATAAAACCTGAGCTGGGGGGGGGGGGCTATTAATTGTTTTTTGATAGATTGGGGCTAAGATGCTGGTGGCAGAGGTTGGGAGGTGGTCACACGGGGCTCGGCTGTGCCCCCAGCACCAGCCGCTGTCGACACACGTCCCATCCCCAAGTTGTCATCCCCACCCAGCTCACAAAAATGGGCATTTTTGGGGCCAATT
This sequence comes from Ceyx melanurus, assembly GCA_024611195.1. NCBI lineage: Eukaryota > Metazoa > Chordata > Aves > Coraciiformes > Alcedinidae > Ceyx > Ceyx melanurus. The sequence continues at coordinate 38,725 of JANHGL010006016.1, read as the reverse complement.
GGGTTTGCAATGGAAGGAGCCACCATCACCAGGACCTGCAGTTTGCTCCATCCTCACATCCCACCAAAACCTCAGCACCATGACCACCAGGTTGGGCGTGGAGCCAGACTAACACCCCAGGGATTTAAGCCATGACTGCCCAAATCACAGAGGACTGGCACCATCTTCCCTGGCACCAACCACCCATCCAGCCACGATGCTGGGCAGGAGGAGACACGGCGCAGGGTGGCCACCACTATCCCCTGGTAGATGAGCCATGGGACAGGCGGGGTGACCCCAACCATCCATCACCCCCCTCCACCTTATGTAAATCAGCGCTGGTAAAGATGTATGGAGCCAATTACCAGGGGTCACTGCCGGGTGTGAAATTCAGACAACGAAGCTCCTGGTCTCAAATGAATTTGCACAAGATTGCAGCCTTACTGCCTTTTATTGGACAATATAAATATTTCACTGTTATATAGAAAAATATTGGCGAGAAAGCAGATAAACCCGAGTCCTGTGTGTATACAGAGAAGCAGGGAGTGAAAAACGGCCGTCAGCATTTTTTTAATGGCCTTTGGTGCAGTATGGGAACAGGGCTGGGAAGGGGCTTTGATGACCACAGTGGCACAGTGAAATCAGGAGATCCCAGCACCCCCCCCGTGCCAGACCCACCGCAGCTACATCGGGAAGGGGAGCAACACCAGCAGCTCAGCCCAGAGACACAGACCATGATGTGGTCCAAGGGACTGTGTCTGGATCCGGCCACAATGGAGCTGCAGAATCATGGAATAATGGTAAAGACTGAAGGGACCTCTGGAGATCAGCAAGTCCAACCCCCTGCCAGAGCAGGATCACCCAGGACAGGCCACAGAGGAACAGATCCCAGTGGGGTTTGAAAGTCTCCAGAGAAGGAGACTCCACAGCCTCTCTGGGGAGTCTGTTACAGGCTCTGTCACGCTCACAGGAAAGAAGTTTTCCCTTATGTTGAGGTGAAACTTCCTCAGCATCATTCCCAAGAAACTGAGGCTGCCCACAAGAACAGGGCTGAGCCCATGCCCACCACAGAGGATGCCCAGGAGGAATAGTCTCACCCTGTGGATCAATCCCAAATGCATTTACCCAGCAGTTTCCCACAACTACTTCTTCTGGGATCATCTCTGTCTTCATCTGCAGTCCCTCATGCTGCAGGACATCCTTATTTCACACTCACCAATATATCAACCCTTCCCCGTGACAATAAAGCAGGAGAAAGGAGAAAATAAAAAGCCTATAGGAATCGATACCTCTTTCTCTCTCGCTCTCTCCCTATATTTTATTAAAAACTTTAGCATCAATATTAATGTTTAAATCCTCACCAAGCTGAGTTTAATTACCTGTAAACTGCATCCACAGCTACGTGGACTTTGCTCCTTGCTGCAGTAAATACAACTGAGGAGGAGCAGTGCCAACATCTCTGAGCATCACTTTCCTGCCCCTGCAGGAGCCACCCTGTCCAGCCCCCCCAGCAGCATCACTGGCTGTGCTGGGAGGTGATGGAGCCCGAGCTGGGCAGGGATTGAGCCGAGAGAAGAAGGGGCAGACAAGAAAAGGAGAAAATTGTGATCCTGGGAAGAAAATGATGCATAAATATAAACTATCTGGGGCTCTTGCTGCCAAAAGGAATCTGCTTTCAGCTGCTATGTGAATCATAATATTTAAGAGGGGGGAACAAGGGAGAAGTATTTGAATGGAGTCCATTAGTGGCTGAGGACGATGAATAACTCACAGGAACTGCTCCTGAGCCGCCGGCGAGTTCACAGGCAGCTGGCACAGTGGGCAGGCAGCTGCCAGAGAAACCAACCGGGGCTGGGACCAGACTCCACTTAACCCACCCAGCAGCCACCTCCTCCCTTTGCCTGCTGTGCCAAGAAGAGCCACCAGCTCATCCTTTCCCAGTTCCTTTGGCCGTGCCACACTTGCAGCTGCATCCTTCCACCACCAGCATGCACAGCAGCCAGGAGGGAGCAGAGACCAGTCCCACCATCACTGCCACCAGCCCAGGGCCACCAGGGCCCCACGGAGCAGATGCTGAGGCCACAAGGTCACAGCATCTAAAATGGGATCAGGGTTTACGGCGCCTTATTGGGAGAGGTGTAATGGGATCTCACAGAGGGCAGAGATTCGAGGCTCGCATCACATTCCCATTCCCACAGAGATGGGAAAAGGCTGTGGTTTTAAAACCCCCATGTATCAAGGGATGCCACCTCGGGTGTGGGAGCAGTGGCTGCTCATGGGCAGCTCCACCACACCAGTTTCACCATCCTGCTCCCTACCAGAGGCTGATGGAGGAGCCCAGCCTCATCTTGACCCCCTGCACCCCACATCCCTGCAATCCCCCCAGCCAATCTCCCCTCACCACACTTCTCCTGCTCCTCCCGGATGGCTTCCTTAAGGCCCCTTCCTTATTCCATCTATTCCAGTGGCTTTCCAAGGCCAGGGTTAGGGCGGTGATGGCAGCATTTGAGGGCTACACTTCCAGAATAATATTCATTACCATATTCATTCAGTGTTTATCTCGCAGATGTACGGCTCCGTTACAATGGAGAAAAAAGAGAACTCAGAATTTGTTCTCAAAAGATATTCAAATTAGTTAATCAAGAGTCCTTTTATTACGTGTCTCATGTACCAGCAGCAACTATCCATCGAGATAAATGATCAGCTGCTAATAACTGATTACATTGCAGCAAGTGTTTTCTTATCCCTATTACCACCATGTTTAAAGACATTTTATAAATTTCTAATTATTGTAAATTGTTTCTCCTTTTGAAAACATCTTCCCATAGCCATCAGCTGTCAATTTTCCCTGAAAATCTTGCTCTGAAATGAGCTCATAGCAAGATGCTCAGGAAGCAGAGAAAAACCCTTCCAGGCTCTCAGTTGGCAGGATGCAGCCCGGCCACTCCCCACCCCAGGGCAGCAGGGCACCAAGATGCACCCCCAGCACTTTTAGAAGTGAAATGGACTTGAAAGGCAAATAAAAGCATCCGTAAAACAGATCGATCCTGGATGGTGCTGCCTTCACCCACTGCACGATGCCAAGATACCCATTCCATGGTGGAATGAGCCACGGCCCCGAATGGATTTGCTCTCCAGCAAACCATGAGGAAATAAAGAAGCTGGCAGCACATAATAAGAGTTCTTGCCAAGCTCAAGGCATCCACTCCTACAGACACTGGCAACCGAGGGCAGATCCGGGCTTGGGAGAGCCCTAAATATGGTCTCCTTTGCTTTCTGTGTATTTTACAGATGGAAACTGCAAAAGTTGAGAGGGTTTGAAGCCAAGCAGGACTTCAAATCCAGCAGCCAGCCTTGAGCCACCACTCCAGCTGCTTGCTGGGCTCCATTCATTATTGCAATCAATCCGCTTAAGGAAAAAAGAACAACAACAAAACCCAAACCACAACCGCAAAAACAACAATAAACCACCCTCCTAACTCTCTTAGACGCTTTAATGGAAAAGATATCTCCTTATACCTGACCACAGGGCTGGAGCAATGAGCTATGTGCAGTGAGCCAGGCTGCAGCCAGGAGGGTCCATGCCATGCTGGGGACCACAGTGGCACCGGGCTGAGCGTCCAAGTGCTCCTGGAAGGCAGCCAGGATGCATCGAGCCCCCCACAGCACTGTGCCAGTCACCTTGGGTGATGGTGGCTCCACTGGTGCTGTTGGCTGCCCAGGGATGGGGTTGCCCAAGGATGGGAAGATGTCATGGCTGTGCCCAACGGCGTAGCCAGCCCCTGGAGATATCCTCTAGGATTTGGCCAAGTGCCTCCATGCTGGAGCTGACTGAGCCAAAGCTGCTGACAGCAGCTGCACCATGGAGACCCAGGATGGGAGGAGGAGAAGGAAGAGAAGGAAGGCTACCCAGGAGAACCAGGGTGTCCAGCCAAGCACGTTCACCGGGCAGAGCAGTGCCCGCAGCTGCCAGGAAAGGGAGGAGCAGCTGTCGGGACGCGGAGCCTGGCACAGAGCAGCCAAGGTCCTTCCCGGCTCCAAGGGGGCTCAGACCAGGGGAGGAGACGCCGCAGGCACCAGCCATGCCATTATACGCTTTATTGATGCTGTTCTGAAGAAAGCTAATCAATATATTAGATTTCCCAAAGAAAGAAAACACCAGCTGCCAGCAGCACATAACTCCTCCGCCGCCGTGCATTTTTCCAGCAAGCCCCGGAGCCGCGCGTGTCTGCGCAAGATGAGGTCACGTTCAAGAGGAGACCTCACGCTCCCCCGGCGGCCAGGTCAGGGCCAGGGCCACAGCCAGCACTTCACCACGCAGCAAAGCCCACGTCCCTGACCGCTCTGGGATGAAATTACACCGTGAAATTCTCCACATATCTTCTACCAGAGAGATGGCCCCGGTGCGCAACCAGCACCCCCAGTCTTTGCACCCCATGGACCTGCAGCCCTCAACGCTCATTTGGGCTCCAAGGAGGGTTCCCAAAAGCTTTCACCGTCAGGAAGAGACCTCTCAGAACGTGCCCTTCACCAGCTGCATTTCCCCAGCACGGCCGTTCCTGCAGCACCGACCAGTCCCAAACGTGGCTGCTCAGCCACACGCCGGCACTGGAGGGAAACTGGAAAGCACCAAACCGATGGCTGCACTCGGCAAGAGAGATCCCAGTATGCAGAACCTCAGCAAAACTGGTGTGACATGATCCCCACTGCCCACACCCCATTGCTGCTCCACACTATTCATTCCTTAAACCATTAAAGCCAATGCTGCAGCAGCTCCAAGAGCTGTTTAAAAAGGACGGGCAAAATCCACCCTGGACCTAACACTCTGCACCATCAGGAAAGCAGGCTGATGTCACAGGGAATTGATTAGTGTTTTAATAGAATTAGATCATTGGGAGGGTTGCAGACCTGCTTCAGAAACCCAAATGTTATGCAGATTCGCCTTCAAACCCCTAAACCAGGGCACATTTAACCAAGGCAGAGTAAATGTCCCACATTTCCCCAGGATTATCTGAACCATATCAGATATAATCCAATGATCTGTAAAGTGATTATACCCAACTGAATATAAGAGATCTCTTCTGGTAATGCAATATTTCATCCAGCTGCAGACATTAGGAGGAGGCAAACAAAGGAGGAGATTTAATAAGTGGAAATAAAACTATAGGCAGAGATAGTTTAAAATTTTTTTTCCCCTTTTTTTTTTTGTATCGCATCTAATTGCAATCAACAACAGACATCTGACACAGTGACAGCATCAGCAAAATTGCTGCTGAGAGCACAGAATCTTTGTCTAAAAATAATCAGACATTCAGCGCGCCACTGTTTGTTATAATGGTAATCGATGCTGGAGGCTTTGAATTCCATCAATTTATAGATCTGCTCTGTTCTGCCTGGTGATTGTGTTCTGCACACATCCACTCCCGCTCGGCGCAGGCAGCGCCGGGGCACTGTGTGATTAAGATAAGCTCAGATTCCTTTCATACATTCCTTATCAGCTCTAATTCTCCAGCAGGCAGAGATGTTCACAGCAGTTAAAGATTAGTTCAGCTTCTCAGACGCCAAATTTGAGGGTATTGATCAATAAATCAAATCACGGGCAATCAATCGCCCGATCCGAAGAGTCTAGCCGATGCATTATTGCTGGCGCCTTCGAAGCTGAGGTTTTTTCATGGGTTTCATCAAAACGCGGCTTCTCTGGCTCCCCGCCAGCTCCCGGGCTGCCTAATAGACTCCGCAGCAGAGGAGCTCCAGCCCAGCAGAAGAGCAATAAATTTCTCATCAAACAGCCGATAGAGAAACAAGATGAACATCTGTTTTGCTGCAATGAAACTCCTGTGTTCTTCAGAAGCTGCAAACCAGGTCTGACAGACCACCCCAAAGGCAGCTTTGCCTTCAACTAAGCGGCAAAGCGGAATATTTGCCGGTTATTTCAATCAGGTAATTTAAGAAGACTTTGCTTTCTCCTCTCTGCAGCTGCCGGAGCTTTACAGACAGGATTCCTGCTCAGTCGATAATAAAAGCCATCCTGGGACCCTGTACTATGAAGGCAATTTTATGATACCCATTATGTGGCAATGTAACTTCATTAAAAGCTGTTTATTCCCTCTAAGCATTTTAAGCGCTTTCCCTCACCCATAAAGAAGAGCCTCTCGGTGCACTGGGAAGGTTATTTGTGCCGGGAGCTGCTTTCGGGTGTTTCTTACCCAGGGATGAGGGTCCTGCTGGCAGTGGGATCCCCAGCAAAGGGGCTGGAGACGGGAGGTGCCGAGAGGCAGCAGGATATTATTTTTTATGAGGCACTCAAGATGAGCTGGGTTTACTGGAGCTCTGTTTAGGTGGCATTTATTATGCAGCTTCTTTTATAAATTCATAGGGACAGGCATCCCCGAAAATTTGCCTCTGCTGCAAAGATGGTCTGGCTCCCATTTGCTCTTCCCTCTCCCATTTGCTCTTCCCTCTGGGACAATCTGGGGTGTCCCAGCACCCAGAGCCTAATTTTCCACCTCGGTGTTAGAATTCAGCATCTAGAGATGGAGCCACAGTAACAGCAAAGAGGAAGCCAGACCCCTGTGCCACCCAAGAGTCATCTTGCTCTAAAGGAGGGACAAAAATGCACCTTTAAAAACAAGCAACCCCTAAATCTCAAATCTAACGTTGTTTACTCTTGCTGGTGATATTAGCCAAAAAAATACCAACCCCAAGCTCATGGTTCGGTCCCAATCCCAGCGCTCAGCAAAGTATTAATTGAACAAGTTCACCCTTCATAAGCACAGCCAACGAACCAGGACGAGTCAGGGATATTTTTCCTGCATGCTGCCAAGACAAATCCCCCATGGAGCTAAAGGGTTAATGCACAGAAAGGAGAATGTTTGTCCCCGGAAGGATTTAGTAGCCCCTTCACCTCTCCAGATTGAGAGAGCAGGTAGGTCTCTGAGACCAAGCTGCCATCAGTAAATGGCTGTTTGTGCTCTGCTGATATTCAAGAGTCAGTGAAACCACCCAGCAGCCACCTGCCCATCTAACGAAGCATCCTTAATTAGCCAGCGGGCTGGGAGAAATTACCCACTAAGCAGAGCAAGCCAGCCCACGCTTGTAAATTCTCCTTAAAAGAATGGGAATTACTGAGGAGAAAAGGTGGGGAATGGGAGAGAGAGAGGCAACATCTCACAGAAAAGAATAAATCCCCTTTTTTTTTTCTCTCCTGGAAAATTCTCCCCTCTGGCCACAGATTTTTCCCACCACACAGAGACTATGTTGTCTTTAAGGAGCAGACCTAAAGGTCCAGCGACTGCTGGACCACCACAGATCCCTTTCACATCCTCAATGCTCCCCAAAAAGCACCTCCAGGAAGGAGCTCAAATGATGCAGCTGCATCTTTAGCACTTAATCAGGACAACCACCGGCACTAACAGCCATATTTCCAAGGAAAACAAAATTCCTTCCTTGGTTATCTTCAAAAAAACCCAAACCAAACCCACCTTTCTCCCCAGAAAAGGACAGAGGCTTGCGGGAAGAAAGCAGGGCAGGGCGCGCTCCCGCGCTCATCGGCGAGCGCCAAACTCCACAGCGAGCTCGATGCCCTCCCAGAAAGGCAGCCACAAACACACACAAAACACTGTTAACAGTCGGTGTTTCTTTCAACAGAGTCGCCGATGGAAAAAAAAATAGAATTACTAGAATACATTTTAATTGATTTACAACAGCACTTAGTAACAGTGATAAAAGAAAAACTTGTTTTATTGGACCTCCTGCTAATTAGCTCGACCGACTCCGGATTAGCAAAGCGTATCCCTCGCAACCCGGCACGACCCCGACCGGCACCAAACTGCTTTTACACCCCTGAAAGAGCCTCTCTAACGATCAGGGGAAAGCTGCTGCCAAATGGGTATTGCTGAAAGGGGAGGAAAAAGATGCTCCGAGGATGGAGCACAGTGTGGAAGGGAGCCTGGCGATCTTTGAGTCCAACCCCCCCGCCAGAGCAGGACTACAAAATAGACTCTCAACCAGCACAGGGCTCAAAGATCTGGGGGGGCTGGAAAATCTCCAGAGAAGGAGACTCCAGAACCTCTCTGGGGAGCTTTGTGACCCTTAAAGAAGTTCCTCATCATGTTGAGGTGGAACCTCCTGTGCTCCAGCTTCTGTCCATTCCCCTTGTCCTATCCCTGGACACAAGTGAGCAGAGGCTGCCCCTCCTCCTGACACTCATCCCTCAGCTATGGATAAACATGGATTAAATCCCCTCTCAGGCTGCTCTGCTCCAGACTGAAGAGCCCCAGGGCTCTCAGCCTTTCCTCACCAGACATATGTTCCAGACCCTTCAGCATCCTTGGAGCCTCCACTGGACTCTCTCCATCAGATCCCTGTCCCTCTGGAGCTGGGGGGCCCAGAACTGGATGCAATATTCCAGGTGTGGTCTCCCCAGGGCAGTGAGGAAGAAGAACCTCCCTTGATTTGCTGGACACACTCGTCCTAATGCCCCCTAGGAGCCCACTGGCCTTGGATGGAGTCACCAAATGGGATGAACCAGCCTCTCCAGCGGGTCAGAGCATCCCCTTCCTATCCATAAACACCCCTTTATTGCCATTCTGAGATATCCTTCCCCTAACGACTTTTAAGGGCAGCGGATAAAGTCGAAAGAAGCTCACGAGCGACCGGCAAATGTTTAATATTCAATAAATGTGTCAATTTTACATAGGGAGGCAAATGGGGCTTTATTGAAGAATTGGTAAACTTCCTAGGAGGAAAGTAAGTGCGTTTTAGCCTTCAAGGGGTCCCCGATGACTAGAAATGGAATGTGATTTGTGATAAAACTCAGCTGCTCTATAAAAGACGTTAAATAAATGTTGCTGTTTCACTAGGGATATACAGAATTGATTGCATTATAGACTGATTTGAAGATGCTCGCTCCCCGCAAGCTCTCCGCTCGCTTCTGCGCGGCCCCGTTCTACGTCGGTCTCTTATTACCAGCACAGAATTTTCTGGAAAGGCTTTAAAAAATCACCCTTCTCTGTGGTTTTGCCTGCTAAGGCATCCCGAGCCTCGGCTGCAGCAGAGCAGGGCTGGATCCACCCCAACCTCAGGGACACGCTGCATCCTCCAGCCCAGGGCAACGTGGATCCACCCCAGGGGCGGCTCCCAAAACACTTATTGCTGGTGCAGAACCTGGAATTACCATTCAATGCCAAAATAACCAGGTTGGGAAGCAATTAAAAACATTTTCAGCACCAATCCTTGACTGCCCCCAGCATCCTCCACTGGCACCTCAGCAGGGGAGGGACCCAGCCCATCGGAGCGACGAGTGAGACCCGGGAAGGGCAAAGGAAACAACCCAACGTCCGACAGGCAAACGAGAGGCCGACGGTACCACCGTGGTGAGCACAAACCAGGAGCTAATTGCACTGCTGCTCCATCATCTTTAATCAATAATATCTGGGGCTGCCGCGGCGCACACAGCCCAAATCCCAGCCTCTGCCAAGAAGCAGCGTGGAGTTAAAAAGCCCAATAGCTCTCTTTCCTTTTTTATTTACTTTTTTTTTCTCCCCCTGCTAGTAGGTGGTTGGTTCCCTCAACCCCACTGCTTTTTTAAATAAACCAAAATTCCAATAATTGTTTAATGTTTATTTTTATTTAGCTCTGGTTCACCTACCCCGGCTCTCTGTGGCAAAAATTGATATTTTGCTCTAGTGGCTGAGGAAAAATGTAAAATAAAATTAGGAAACTGGTGGTTGTGTCTCATCACATCAGCCCGTGCCATAACTGCAGCTTAGGGAGGCATCCAGCCCACTGGAAAAACAGCTCTGCTCCCCCTAAATTCTTATTTTCCCCAGTTTTCCATGGATCAGCTTCCCCCAGGACCCTTGGGAAGTGCTCCCAGCACACAAGGGCTTTCTCATAAACATGGGATATATCTTTTTTTTTTCCCCACCCTGCCCAACAAAAATCTGGATTTCAGCCCAAAAGAGATGCTCTCGCTTTCCAGGTGGATTCACCCCATTAAAAGCTGCCAGCACCACTGCTTTCCCACCTCCCCCTGAGTGGGGCTGAAGGTGGTTCTGGAAAAGTACAGGAAAGCTACAACCAATTCCTTTAGGAGATCCATCATGTCAGATTAGCAACTTAGTTTCTTATTAGCTATTTTCCATCCTATCATATTAATATTTGTTTTCACTAATACAATGCAGGAGTCTTATCACATTAGCAACTTTCACATCACATTAGTGAAAACAAATACTAATACAATACAATACTAATATGACATGATCTGATGGGAAATTGCTAATACAATAAGACTCTCCTACCATATTAGTACAGAAACATTGCGTGTCCCAGTTACAGCTCTTTTTGAACCAGGTGAATACCCAGCACTTCCAAAACCAACCCTGCTCATCATGTCTGAAGGCGCACACAGAGGGGGGCACATCAGGCATCAAGGACCCCACTTTGTCCCTGCCGTGTAGGTAACCTCCAGTAGATGCATTCAATTGCAAGAAAAAAATCCTTCTTCAGAAGTAAATTAGTGAAATTTGGGTCCCCTCCACTATCCAACCAGGTCCCAGGGCAGCTGTTGTAGAACACTGGGAGGCCACACAGCTTTGGGAAACATCATGGCCTGAAAACTCATACGAGCAATAATAACTTGAAAGAGAAATCCAATTTAACCAAAGAGCCTGGGCTATAGTTTCGGTGTTCACAGCTGCCTCACATCAAGTAGCCCCCAACACTCCCCCAGCACAAACACACAGTGGTGCTGTCAGGAGCAGCCAAAGTGCCTGGGACTGTCCCAAGGAGCAGGAGACTCCAAAGCCAGTTTGCAGCAGCAACTGGTGCAGCAAGAACACCCAAGATGCCAAAGGGGGAACATCTCCAGGCAGAGAATGAATCCAGAGCCTGTGCTGGGGAGGAAGGCTAGACCATGGAAAGGCCCAGTCAGTGGTCCCCGAGACAGGGATGCTCCCCTGGACCTCAGGGAGTTCAAGCTCAGCAGCAGCCCAGGAATGAGATATGATGCATGCATTAAAAAAGCAAACATCTGAAAATCCTCCTCTGGCTGGGCCAGGCAGCTCCAGCAGCAAGGCTCACCCACCCTCCCACAACAGCTTCAGCTCCCCCTCGCCTCCAGCACCCAGAGCCCCTCTCCTGCTCTTCTCCTGCATCTCTCCCACAGGCCCCACCTAACACCTCCCGACTCTTCATCGTGAGTTTCAAGGCTCAAAAGCCAAGGGGAGTTTCTCGCTCCAGCTCCTCTCAAAGCTGCCTCCAGAGCTATTCCCCAGCTTGGCATCAGCAACACACCCAGGGATGCTCCGCGGCGCCTCGGCCAACTGTGCCACCAAGCGCGGCAGCAAACGGCTCCAGAGAGAGGCAGGCAGAGCAGCTCCTTCCAGCAGCGCCCGGCTTCGGCACGCTCAGCAATTTTCTATTCTCTCAGCAATTTTCTGTTCTACTGAATTAGTAGTTTGTATTGAATTAGTATTCATTTTCTCTAATATGATATATAAGCATAATCACGTTAGTGACTTTGATATCGCATTAGGCTCTACCGCCAGCGCGCAGCCCGGCCCCGGCAGCGCCGGGTGGGGAGCATCGCAGCCAAGGAGAGGCATTCCAGTGGGAATATTCCAAAGGTGGGGCTGAATCCTGCTCTCACCATCCTCTCCTGGCCCCGAGGTGCCAAGGTGAGGTCCCCACCAAGGGCACGGCTTCCCCAGACACGGTGGCGAGACATGAACAAAATTAAAGGGTGCTGCATCCTAGACAAATCACTTGTTCATCTCAAATAGAGGATTCCCAAAAGCAAAAGGTGCAGCTGCTCAGCAGCAGCCTAAGAGCAGCCAACCCCCAGGAACAGGTCCCCAGCAGCAGCGGGTGCTTCTCTCCATGCAAAGTCACCACAATTTGAGAATAAAAGGTAAGCAGATGGTGGGACGCAGACAGGTAGGTCATGGTTACAGCAGGGCTGGGGGATGCTCGCTCCACTGCAGCCAAGAATCAGCATCCTCCCATGGGAAAACCCCAGCCAGCACTGAGCCTGCCTCGGTTTCCCTACCTGGAAGACAAAGGGCTCTGCTGGGCACCCAGGGACCCCAGCGTGCACCTAAGTCACAACGAGCACAAGCAGCGAGAGGGACAAGGAAGGTCCCTGCCCTGCCAGGTGCAGACAGACCAGGGAGGGAGCAAAGGGCTGCTCTAAGATGTTGTAAGATCAGAATCTTTTCTATAGATGTATATATACACACCTTTGTAAAATTTCTATTTAT
>JANHGL010006016.1:11716-26386 GCA_024611195.1 Ceyx melanurus | reverse complement strand
ACCCCTCTCTGCTTTAGTGTTGAGATTTTGGCCTGGTGCACACCCAGGACTAATGATGCCAGGGAAAGAAAGGACCAACCAGGGCTTGTCAAACAGCACACAAAGTATATTTGTATAAAATAAACCAACCCCTACCTGCTGATGCCCACACAGACATCCTGGGAGAGCCAGCAGCTCTCAGCCTGATCCACTCAACCTGGAGCCCAGAGGTTACTCCAAGAAGAGAGCTCCCAGCCAGGCACAGGCGTGCACACGCGCGTGCAAACCCATCTTTTGGAACCCTAAGAAAATCCCTGAGTCTTCACTGTCAGTGCTGTATATCACTTTGAGATATATACCATATTAGCAAAAAGAACTGAATTATATTGCATTCATGATGCAATTAAACACTTCACTAGGAATCAATGTAAAACTGATGAGGCCTGAAAGTAGTGCATATGGCTTAGAACATTATAAAACATTACCTTCACTCAAATCCTTTTCAGTAGCAATTTAAATCTTCTTACAGTTACTGCTGCCAATGGTAAACCATCTACTGATTCATAACAGTGCATGGGAACGAATGAATTTTTTTAAAAATTTATTCAACTACTAAATTACCCATGAAACCAGAATAGCTGACAGGAGTAATCTGAATTATTATTAGCTCTGCAAGTATTCTGCATTAGCCAATTTAAAACCACGGCTCACAGGCAGAAACCAGTTAGTACAGGCAGGGTGTTAAATGACTGCCATAGTTCTTCATTTTACTGCTGCTTACGTTTAAAGGTCAAGAGATAAAAATTACATATGACTGCAAACACAGAAAGGGTGTTTATCTTTTTTTTTCTTTTTTATTTTTTTTTCCTCTATGAATCAGGTCAACCAGAAACTTTCAGAAATGTTTGGATCGTATAAACCACGACGCTGCTGAACTACCCCAGGAATGAGGGGGTTGCAGAAGCTGCACCAAGGGGGGTGGTTCTTCCTCCTCCTCCTCATCCCTGTAGCTTTTCATGCCAGGAAAATGAAAACATAGAGGTGAGATGGTCCTGTCCTCTGAAACACCAACATGACATCACGACCTGATGTCCAGCTGAGCTGCAGATTTGGGGACAAAGCACCAAATCACTCCACGTTCACTAAAGGTCTTGGTGGTGACTGGAGGGGATCTCCCACCCCTCTCCATCTCCACCCCTTTCCATCACCTCCATCACAGAGCCAGCGAAGGGCCCCGCTCGCAGGAGGATGAGCAGTTCAGCCCCAGCTGAAATCCCTGCTGGGCTCCTAATCCACGGGCTGACTAGTCAGAAAGCAAAACTACCTGGGGATTTGGGAACCGGCTGCTCCCGGCAGCATCAGATAATGGGGTGGGGGAGACACCAGTGACACCCAGACTGATGGGAGGGGGTGACACCTGGAGCCAGGCACCCACCACACCATAAATCCTCCTGTATAGAAAGGTGAGACCAGCCCTTCAGATGCCAAACACACCTCAGCCCTCATTCACCTCTCCCAAAGCAATAAAAGCCTGAGCAAGGCAGGGCGAGGGACGGGCGCAGCCCCCAGCACGGGCACCCTGGGCATTCCCAGCCCCCCGCCTGCCACCCTGGGGTGCAAAGGTGTTTGGCAGCGATGGGCAAAGAGCCCGGCCACACGCCCACCCCATGAGGATCTCTCCAGCAGTTTTCCCCTTTTCCCATGAGTGAAGAGGGCCAGCCGGTGAAGGGGGGGGGCTTCCAGGCAGAAGCCCCCGGCGCGGGCACGGAGGGAAGGCGGTGTCTCTGTAGCTGACCAGAGCCCTGCATCATCCTTTCTCTTCCCATTCGCAGTTGTATTAGCAAAGCAGCACAATGTTTATACTAGTGGGTATTACATTTGCCAGAACAATTACGCTATGACAAATGGCACATCAATGTAATCCATCAACTCGGCCGAGACAGGAATCCTTTATCCCGGGCTGCCATTAATTCCCAGCCAGGTCTCTGGGGTCCCATGCGTCAGTAACCATGACAACCCGGGGGACGCCGGGCGGCGATGGCATCTTGCCGGGAGAGACGGGCACCCCGGCAGGGCCCTGGGATTTCGCCTGTGGCACTGCTGTGTCAGCCTGGGGATTGAACTGGGGGGGATGTTCTATGGGGAGACCACTCCAGGCAGCATCTGGACCACGCAGGATCTCCAATGAGTGCGGAGACACCAGGAGAAGCTGGAGAGGATGGTGGCAAAGCCCAGGTTATGGCAGACAGCTCCCAGACAGACTCTCCGGGTAGTTTTCTCCATCCCAGTTTTACAAAGGCTTTTGGAATATCTCCTAAAACACAACTCCAGTACCTAGGTTAAAATCAACCAAAGGAATCCAATATTACTGAGGGGGATGAACACTGAAAACAAGCCTGGGCCCTGCAGGAGGCCACATGTGCCTGATGGCACATGCCATGGGCTGGTGAGGATCACCACCATGCTGGTCAGAACAGCTGGAGCTTTCCTGCTCAACCTGCTGCTTGGGTTATAGCTTTGAAGACCTCCAAGGACAGAATCCCAGCATATCTCTGGTCCAAGGCTGCACCTCTCCACATGGATGAGCTTTTCCCTTCCATTTACATCCTCCAGGATGGAGGTCCTTGCCCAGCACGGTGACCTGGGAGCTCATATCTTTAGGACAAGGGCTCATAACACTTAGAGAAATATACAAGTTTCAAGTCCTACCAGGGCAAAACCCATGACTGCACCGAAGTTCATTATGAGATGAGATACAACTGCACCCCAGTCAAACCCACCTGCCCACCCAGGGCAGGCACTGCCACTGCTGGGCTCCCCAAACCCCACGCTGGGAGATGCCCCCAGATGCTCCCTTCCCACTCACACACAGATCAGACACTTCTTTACAGAAAAATTAAGACAAATTCCACCAGACAGGAATTCCCAGAGGTTGGCACATTCCCTACATAACAAAAGGAGCCAGTGGCTGCTACTCAGAAGCCAAAACCAAGAGAAAAAAATAAAATTAAATAAAAAGAAAAAGTAAATCTAACCCTTCCCATGGCCACAGCGTCCAAAGCACCGAGGGGTTTCTCCTCCTCTGCCAATTCCATCTGGCCCTGACCCAAAGCTGTGTGCAGACAGCCTCAACTACCTCCCCTGTTTTATTAAGCCATTACCAGAATCATCTTATCCCCATTTATAATGTTTGATACATGGTCTGAAGGCTTCTCTAATCCAGTAATTAGATGCAACACTTAGACAGATGAAACCAGGGTGGTATTTTAAACTATTACATTCTATTTTCCAAGGGTCTGGCCCAATTTCAACCCCTGAGCTTGCACCTCACGCCCAGCAAGGGCTGGTCTGGCTTTTCAGAAAGCAGATGGGTTTGAGGAGTAACGCTGTCACCCCAAACCCTCTCTGCCTTCATTAGGGTCCCCCCTCATCTTAGTACAGAGACAGGCAGAGCACAGATACCCCCAGGAATATCCTCAGAGCATCCCCACCCAGCACAGACCCCCCTCTCTTCCATCCATCCCCAGCCAGCGCTGAGCTGGGAAGAAAATTAAGGGGTTTTTTCCCCTGTCTTTCCATAGGTAACAGCGCCAGCCACTGCAGCTGCCACAACAAAACCATTTTCTCTCCACCCTCTCCCGCGTGCAGGGCCAGGAGACAGCTTTATCCCCCTGAATCCTGTAAATCATCTCAAAGCCAGCCTTGCAATTTATAGGCAGGACATTAAACATTATAGCCACTGACGGCATCAAATTACACTTGAAAAATTGAGTTCTGCTGGAAAATGAATTTTAAAACAAAATTAAATTAAAACCTAACTAAATTAAAATTAGGTTTCTAAACTAAAATGACTTTTTAATATTTTCAGGAAGAAGAAGAAGTAAAAAAAAAAACAAGAGAGAAGAAAAAAACGACGACAACAAGAAAAAAGCCCAACAACAACACACCCTTCTGTCAAGTAATAAAATTTGCCAGTGTCTTTTATAGCTGACAAGTCTTGTCTGAGAACAGTGCTGGTTATGCTGCATAATAAACAACTGGAATAGAAAAGGCAGCGGAATAGTGGGACAGTCAGTTCTGCCATCTCGGCTCCTTCCAAGAGAGCTGGGAAAAGACAGAAAAACCTCCAAGAAATTAAAATAATAATAATAATTAACATAATCTCGAGCAAACAGGCAGATGGGGCAAATCCAGCCACAACCACTCTACTGTAACCATGCCCATGCAGCACTGGTGGGATGCTGGGGGATGAAGCAGAGCCCATCATCCCACCAGGATGCTCAGCCCAGGGGAGGGCAGTTTGCTAATGCAGAGCTCAAGGGATCAGGGAAACCTCCTTCCCGGGTTCACTCCCTGCCAGAGCTGCAGGGACTCATCACACCCCAGAAACTCCCACTGGTCCCACGTATAGGGGGACCATGGACCACAGCATCCCAGCCAAAACCCCAGCGAGGAAGCACCGTCAGATGCCACCTCCCGGCTTTAGCTCCTGCTCCAGGCTCCGAACCATCAGCTGGAAGCTTCCTCAAGTCTCTCCCCGGTCATTAATGGCGGTAATTAATTCATCCTGCTTTTTAAATAGCGTTCGATGTATGAGCCTGCCTGCTCGCATCTTGATCTCGCCGTGTCAGGCCTTTGATAGAGGAGATACATAAACAGCCTGGGTGACCATACGTCTATTGATTATCAGCTGCAGGCAGATTTACCACCAGCACTGGAACAGGACACATCCAAACGAGCTGGAGGAGGCTGGGAGATCGGGCATGAGGCGAGTGGCTCTGCACAGCCTCGTCCAGTGCCTACCAGTGCCCGAGAGGAGCTGGCACAAGCATCTGGAGGGGCAACACAGGCTGGCTGCTGCCAGACCCCTAAACCTGCACGCTCCTCAGAGCTTGAGCCAGGCAATGCTCAGCCAGCAGCAGCACTGCATCCCTTTTTAAATGCTCTTTTTTTTTTTTTAATAGAATCTCTCACTATTATTTATTGCTCCGTTCAAGTGGCAGTTCCCTCGGTGGGGAACAATTCTCCCCCTCCCCGACTGGCTGCTGCTTCACGAGATGCCAGACTCGGGGGCTAGCCTGCTAGACGCCAACCCAACGGTCCTCTTTCAACAACATTAATTATCTCGAGCTTTCCATAACAACAACAACAACAAATAATCTTGATCCCACTGGCTGCCAATAGAGGAGAAGCTGGTGGAGAAAAAGGCTTTTATCTTTGCATCTCAGAGAAGAGCCTCGCGTTTGATCAGTCGGGGTGTTGGGTTGGGTTTTTTTTTCCCCCTTCCCTCTTTGTACATTTTGAACTTTAGAGACTGATTAATTCCCCCTATCGCAGTAAACTGCTGCGTACACTCTCGAGTGTGGGCTTGATTTTCTTTCTATTAAAAAAAAAAAGAAATTAAAAGAGCTTAGCACATCTTTGCTCCGTAAGCAAGTTGGAAAGAACCCCGGTCTGGAACAGTGGGATGGAGGAGGGGAAAAGAGGCGAGTTGAAAAGATTTCTTTATTTTAAATTAAAGTTCGGGATTAAAGGCATCAGGCTTTCAAGAGTTATTGTGAAAGCCTTTTTAAAAGTCCCAAGTGGATAGGCCATAATCTTCTTTTAAATGGCTAAATTTAGAACAAGAAACTCTCCAGCTCTCCGAACTCCAGCCCTCTGCGTCTGGCACACGGCACCAGCGGGGGCTCGGGGTTACTGGGGGGTTGTTGTTTTTATTTTATACAATCACTGTTTCCCAAATACCGACCGTGATTTACACTATTTTTGTAAACCCTGGCTCCACAAAGCCCGTCCTTCCTGGGCTCAGTATCAGTAAGATAAATAAGTACCTGTCCCTGTTGCCCATCAGCACCAAAGATGAAAGTCAAGGCAGGGGACAGACTGGAACCACTGAGTTCAAAAGTTAATTTCTCTTGCCCAGAGAGCAGGCACCATCCCCAACACCAACAGCCCAGATCAAAGATCCCATATATTGTCATTTATTCCCTATTTTTTCATTTCCTCTAATTATCTTAACCCTTACCTCTCCTCACAGACCAATGGGCCCACCAGCAGAAACTCTGGGCTGGTCCCAGAAAATAGTTAATGTTTTGCTCTCTACTGTGCAGTTCAATTTAAGCTCCATAACTGTGCCTACAACTAAAGGATCTGACTGAGTTCACAGCTCTTTCAGATAATAAACACTTCCAGATTTATAGTAGTTATTCATGCAAGGACTACATTACATGTAAATCAATACCATAAAGAACAATTTGCTAAAAAAAAATTAATACCACTTTTTGGCTTTAATGCTGCTAGCAAAGTGGGATTCTTTTGAGCTATACAAAAAGAACTGCACCTGTTTGGGTGCCCAAACTGGGATCAGACCAGTGCTCAGTGCCAGTCCACCCTTTAAAATACCAGCAACATCTCCACTCTTCCCAAACAGCTCCCAAAGCCCCGAGGGCCTGGGTGACTTTGCTCTCCATCCACACAGTGTGAAAACCATGAAGAATAGCAAACAACTAAAAATCATTTGCAAATAAATGCAAAATAAATTGCAATGATGGGTGACAGCTGCTGGAAACCCGCTTGGGAGGGGACACCAGCCTTCTGTAGAGACCTGCCCATCTCCCATTGCAAACTGGAGCTGCACTGGCCACTGAGCTGGGTGCCAGCAGCTTTTCCACCCCCCAGCCCAACCATCACCAGCAGATGCTCTCCTTGCTGGTTACAGAGGAAGGCAGCAGAGACTCGGGGTTTCTTTTTTGTTGTGGTTTTTTGGTTTCCCACCCTGTCTGGTGCTGAGCATCCCCATGGCAGGGAGAAGGACCCTTTCCCAAGGGAACGAGGGCTGTGCTGAAGAGAGACATCTACCCCTGTAACTACATAACTCAGAATAAAAAGCTGAAGCTGGAACACGGTGCAATTAATGCGGAAAGCATCGATTTCTGGCCAGCACCAAGCTGGCTCATTAATTCCAGGTGCTCCTACAAGCCAATTCCAGCACCAGCTTCCCTGCAACAGGAGATGGACTTGGGAGAATGTGGAAGGCTCAAATTCCTTCATGCCAGGCTGCCAGGGCACCATTGACCCATGTCCCTCAGCACCACATCTCCACAGCTTGGAAACTCCTCCAGGGATCACAGGGACTCTATCACTGCCTTGGGCAACCTGGGACAGCCCTGGACAACCCTGGAAGGGAAGAAATTTTCCCTCATATCCAACCTAAACCTCCCTTGGGGCAACCTGAGGACAGTTCCTCTAGTCCTGTTCTTCATTCCTTGGGAGCAGAGCCTGACCTGCCCCTGGCTCCAGCCTCCTGTCAGGGAGCTGTTGAAAGCCAGAAGGTCTCCCCTGAGCCTCCTTCTCTCCAGGCTGAACAAGCCCAGGTCCCTCAGCTGCTCCTCACAACATTTGTTCTCTAGACCTTTAGCCCCATACACCCTAAGCCCCTTGGTCCCTCCACCATGAATACAGGTGGTGGGGTGAGAGGCACCTCCTGAGTGTTTGGGGAAGCTGTTGGAAACCACTTAACCTCCTGCAAAGCAGAGGCCAAAGTCACTGCCCCAGTGCCACCCAGCCAGGAAAGCATCTTCCCACACCAGGAGCTTGCTGCCTTAAGCAGCCCCCCGAGGGGGAGAACTAAATGCAGGAACATGAACAAGCAGCCAAAAAAAAAAACAAACCCAGGAGACTAAAGCTGCCTCCTCACCCCAGCACCAGGGTCCATGCAGCTGGAGGAGCACGTAAGACTGGAACTCCTTTGGGAGCTGCAGGTCTGGGGATGGGAGATGGGAGAGCAACCAGCATGGAGACCCCCCCCAACCACCCAAAGCACTCCCCCTGCACCATATGGGGCCACATCCCAACACAGGGGTGGGCTGCAGCAGACGGGAGGGAAGGCAGCAGCATCTTCCCTGCTGCACCAACTGCCAAGTCTGGTTTGCACTTGACAGAGCCTGACAAGAGCAACAATCACAGATTAGTACGAAAACTTCTTGCTTTTCAACAAAGGTTAATAAATAGTGACAGCATTAAGTCTCTTCTGATTAACTATGCTGAAAGATATTATTGCCGTTTGTAACACGGAATCATTATTGGATTAAGCACAGTGTATAAAAATGAAATGTGAGTTTTAATCTCAAACGCAGGCTTCTCCACGCTGCAACTCACAGGAGCTTCTTGTGTTCAACTCCCCAACTCCATCTGTGGAGAGCACCATGTCACCTTTCTGGTTTTGGGGGGGAGTTTTTCTTTTTTTTCTTTCCTCTCCTCGACCATAACAAAGCCTCCACAACTTGACTTGAGAATCATCTGAAAACCAGCCACAGGTTCTGGCTAAAATTAAGTCCTGAATCCCTTGTTATTTCCCAGCACAGCGCCTCGTGGGGAGGGTTTCTCTCAGTGTGGAGCTGGCAGGGATGTGGGCAAGGGGCTGGATTTGCTGCTCTAATTGAGGCACTAAATTAAATGCTTCTGCTCAGGCATGGTCACCCTGCTCTTCCTCACCCCATGGCTCTGGGCAGAGCCACCTCGGGGGGCAGTGCCCAAGGGCAGAGCAGGACAACGGGCAGACCCAGAGCTGGGACCACCAGCACCGAGCATCACAGGGGGTCAGACCCTTGCAGAGGCAGCAAGTGGGGATGGGATGGATCATGTCACACTTCCTAAGGGACATCCCTCTCTCAGTGCCAGGCTGTGTTTGCTGCCCCTGCACTTGGAGAGGAAAGATGGGATATGGGATGGTTTGGTTGGAAGGGACCCACAACGATCATCTACTCCAAGATGTTCAAACAGAAAATTATTTATCTAAGGAACCAAATAAAAGCAAAACTTCTGAAGAGCCAAGATCAAACCCAGTGCCCAGACTGATGCCACTGGTTGATAGATGGTGGAGAGGGCAGAGAAAACCTGCACATAAACCTCAGGATTTGCTGTATCCTAATGATTTCCATACGTCACACATTCTCATCAGCTGCTCACAGGGCATTTGTGCACAAAGCCAACACTGAGTAGAGAAAAAGGAGCTGCTGTGTTTTAATTAGTGTTAATTGGGCCAGATCCAGGCACAGTCCAGGCTGCCTAACATCAGCATCCTTACAGCAGATAGGAATTTTAGCCCTTTCCACTCAAAATTTTATGTTGAAAAAGAAAAGCTCATGACTGAGCAGAATTTTGTCAGCCTTGAGGTATGTTGGGGATTCCTCCCCTTAGTCTTCCCACCAGGACTTAGAACATCTTCAAACTTGGCCAGGGGAAAAACAGTGGGAGGAGATTGCAAAGGAAGGTAAGAGGAAAAGTGGTTCCTTTTCCCAGGGAAATGCCACTTCCACAAAACACAAGATGCCTTTTCTCCAGAAGAGGCATTTCTGAAGATGCTCTCCCTTGAAAAACAAATCTGAACATCTCCCAGAAGAGATTTCTGGTTTATTTTAGGAAGATTCTCTCATATTTATCATTCATACTGTTGGTATTACGCCCACCTTGCTTCCCTCCACAGCGCTGGGGCTGGTTTAGAATAGAAGAGCTTAACTATTCTATTATTAAATATTTTTTTTTCCTTATTTTTATTTTTAAAATCATTAAGAGCAGCTGCTACTTAGCACCAATTGAAACCCCTTATCTGCTTTTCCAGATGAAAGAGGGGGATGGGAGGGGCTGCTTGTTGTAATGAAACCAGTTTGCACCTAGATCAAAGTCTCCGCTGTTTGCATCGTTGGAAAAGTGTTTGACACTTGAGTCAAAGTGTCAAACTATTTCATTACCACACAAAACAGAGACACTTTGACTAGAGGAGATAAGCTGTTTCTATCAGTCAGCATCCACAAACAGCCTCCCCACCATGATTAAAAAAAAATAAATATATATATATATAAAATCAAATACTATGGTGGTCTCAGCCACAGCATTGGGCACGAAGCAAAGCCCAGTGGCAACTCAGGAGCATCACATGATACTCCTTCTGGGGTCACTGGCTAAGGGGAAATTTCATCTGATTAATAGGGAAAAGAAAAAAAAAAGGAAAATAAAGAACCACTGCCCAAGGGGAGGAAGGATGCTGGTGCCCCAGCTCATGCCACTTTCAGCCCCAAGGCCCCAGGTGGTTTGAGGGATATCCCCAGCCTTGTAGGTGGAAAAGATGAGTCAAGCCTGAGAAATTTTAGGCCAGAAAGCCTAAATCTGTGGAAGAGCAAACCCACAGATGGAAGAGCCCACACCTTGTAGCCCAGGAGCAGTGGAGATGAGGATACAGGAAGAATAAGTTGAACCAGAGGAACATTAGAAAGCCCTCAAATAAATCACTGGCCCCATAAATTACAGCCCAAGCTGACTTTTTCCATGAGACACCACCAAAAACTCACCAACCAGGCAGCCACAAGGAGCAGGCAGGGCTCAAGGACTTCCACAAAGACAAAAAGCCACCTATGAAACCAGGACCCCATCAGCAAACCCCCAGGAGAGAGCTGGGACCCCTTGGATATAGCAATGGAGACAGCAGCAAGTTGGACTGTGCCTTAAGGGACTCATCACATGCACAGAGTGCTTTTACATTTGGAATGCACACAAATTAGCTGCAAAATTTAGTTAAAAAGGAAGACCTTTACTGCACAGCACCACCCCACCAGCACCACAGAGCTACTCCAAAACCACAAACACAGGCCTCGGGGATCATCCTGACGGTGGATTCAACGGCGATGTTTGTTCAAGGGAAAATGGAGTTGGAAGCAGCAGCCAAGCATGGTGGAGATTAGAGCAAAGCCTGCTTAGGACCCTGCCACGCTGGAGGAGCCGCCCGGGAACGCTTCATCCCTGTGTAAACACCATCCCTGTAAAGCCAGCAGAGCCACCAGCTCCACCACCAGCTCCACGCTCTCAGCTGAGCAAATGCTGCTTGTTGAATTTCATATTGCCTCCCAGGCACGTTCACCTCTTGGCTTTTCCCCCGACGCTCCTCTCTCCGGAGGGAGGAGATTTATTCCTTCCGTGTGGATTTCCAGAGGCTGGAGAAGAGCAGCCACGACCACGCTGGGGATGCTCCCCGGGTGAGTTCAGGTCAGAGGAGAGCCCCTGGCCCGAGCGAGCCGTTTGGAGCACAGACTCAGATCTTCTCAACTAACCTCTTTGCAAACTCCTCTTGCAAAATTGGTTTTTAGCAAAGCCACTTATCACCTTAACCATCTATCGATTCCCTGACTCCCGGCCAGAGCTCCCAGGATCCAACACAGCAGGAAAAGCAGAAAAACATGACTACAAATGAGGGCATTAAAACAGGTGGCCGAGATCACCCCAACGAAAGCAAAGCCCCCCGGCCTCAAGCGAAGGCAGTGGTCGCAAGCTCACCAGGGACTCCAGTGCTCTTGTCTGGGGGTAAATGTTGCTAGATAGAAAAATTCTGCTATTTTTTTTACCACATCCAGCAGAGGAAAGATGCAGGAGAGCCAGCTCCATCCCACATGACCCAAATGCTGCCCTCTGAGGGGAGCTGGGACCCACATACGACTCTGTCACGACGCTGGGACACCCAACTCCTCCCTGACAATGGCAAAAGGGAATAAAAACCAAGCCCTCCCAAGCATCCAGGGAACAGCCCCCCTGTCCAGTTACAGACACATCACCTCAATCCAAGCTCTGCAGCCAGGACCACTTGGGAGCAGCCAACACGGGACACTGGCTGCGAGCAGAAGCTCACCGGCTGCGAGCAGGAGCTCGCGGCCCCGCGCGCTTCCCAGCAGTATCGATCCCCCAGCAGTAACAGCTGGTATAATTTTGCTTAGCTTCAAAATACCTGGTGATCGTGAATTCTTTGGCCACAAGGTTATAAAGCATTCTCTAAAACATGAGAAAAAGATTAAGCCTGCTTATAGTTAATAATATACTGTACACTGTCTATCAAGCTGGCTGCTTGCTATTGAGAGCCTACTATTAGACACTTATTTAAAAGGCCTTTCAAGGCTTCCCAAGAAAGTGCAGCTATGCATTTTTTTTATTTTATTTTTTTTTTCTGGCAAGAACTACTATAGATAAACATCAATTCTCTCCTGTGGATCACAGTCGCAGTAAATAAATTTTTCAGGAAGCTAAGTTCCATACAAAGCCTCCTCAAAGCTCTCATTTCACACAACATCAATGTTTGGCCTCCGAGAAATAAAAAGCCCTAAGGTAGCTTTATCCAGAGTTAAATTATCAATTGTAGCTGCTTAAGACGGGGGGGGGAAAAGTAAATTAAAAATAGTGCATTTCGGTGAGAAATCGGCATGGGAGGTGAACAACAAACTTGCTAAATGGTGATGCTGGTTAGAGACAAAATAGGGAAAGATGGGGATTTTACTGGTGGTTGATCTGGACCCTCTGTGACGGCCCCAAACACATCCCTGAGGCTCCATAAGGTAAGGAGGGAACAACCAGCTTTGGGCAAGCTCAGCAGCCAGTGCTTCAGCTATTTTCTTTTACAGCTTTTTGAAGGAGCAGGCTGGGATTATCCATTAGAAAGTATTTGTCACCAAAAATACAAAACAACCCACATCAGTTATAACCGTAAAAAACTCAGCACCCCAGATTCCTCCTGAGAGGTGGGATGGAAGATGAGCACCCAGGATGGGGGATGAGCACCCAGTGCTCAGCCAAGCCCATGGCAGCCACTCCATGCTGGATTTTCCCCTCAGACCATGGGAAGAAGTTCTACCCATCACAGTCCAGAAGCACTTTTGGAAGCAGCTCCACAGGATAGAAAGGGAGGGCAGGAGAAGTTTCTCAGCTCATTTCTACCCAACGATGCCCTTGTCATTTTGAGCAGCAGAGCTGCTGTCTGCCCAATAATGTGGTCCCTCGGGGGGCACATCCAAACCCTGAGCTCCAGGACCTGCTGGCACTGTTGGAGCCAGGACTGTTGCAATACTCAGGATGCTCCATCTGTTCTTTGAATAAAAAGATGCTGGGCTCTGTTACCGTTTAATTATTAGTCTAAAAATAAGACCAAAACACAGAAAGCCTTCCAGGCTCAGGTGGTGCATCCTGGTAAGAAGGAGGGCTCTTCAATAAGAAAGCAAGGGAAGAGGATTGCAACCCACATGTGCCCTATGGGTACTCCCAGACCAAAATACCCTCTGGTGCCCAAAACTGTAGGGGCCTCTAACTAAAAAAACAGCTTAAAATCAAAGTGGGAAGGAGGACAGGCCTATGTGCTGGTCTCAGTAACTCCAGATCAAACCAGCAGAGCTTTTGAGCAGCACACAGGGTTGTACCTACCAGCCTTGGGAGCATCCTGAGTGCAAATTCACAGATCCCCAAAAATACCCAGCTGCAAAGGGGCAGCCCCCTCACATGACTTTCAATCACTAATGAAGCAGCAAAGCACCATCTCCAAGCCCTACTGGTGAGGTCCTGTCCCACCACCTGCAGGACTCAGCTCCCATCACACTGCACCCAGCCCCAGAATGGTTTTGAGTCAATCTCATCCGGAGCAATGACACTAAAACCACAGGACCAAGTCATTTATTTACCCAGTGGTTAAACCCAAGAGCAAATTTGAGAGTTAATAAGTGACCAGGGAGTTGCTGCCTTCCCAAGCCCATGAACTGGGCAGCTCCTCATTACCCAACAATGGCAGTAAAAGACCCATCGCCTCCATCGATACTGCCCAGCCACCTGTAACTCAATAAAAACCAGGTTGGCTGCCCCCTACTCATGGCAAAAGTGGTTTTCCTTCAACTCATCTCGGAAAATAACCAGCAGGTGCTGTGAGAAGCACTAAAGGAAATTTAATTTTGAAGTCATGAACCGGTGACACTCATCGCTCTCCCGAAAACAAAACTGCCAGGGTTGACAGAATAGGAATATTTAACCTCCTGATGCTGGTGCTCATGTTTCCAGCAGGAACTGATATATGGCCTGTGCTCACTGGCAGGGGTAGGAGCCCATTAGCCACCACCATGGCCATTAGCCACCAACTTTAGCCACCATCCATTACCAGGTTACAGAAGCCAGCCCTTGGGCTTATGGCACTTATGGCACAAAAGCCCAAAGGAGACCTCAGAGTGTGGCTGGTTGTGCCCAAAATTCAGCACCCATGGGGGTTATGGGTGCCCACATGGGGCTGGAATAGGCAACAGCATCCAGTGGCACCAGGGAGCTCATCCTGCTGTTGGTGTCCCCACTGCCAGCCAAAGCTTCAGCTTTTTTTCTGGTGCTTCAATCACAACCTCATCAAATCAACATAAAAATGATATATGTGAATTCAGAAATACACTCAATTTTCAATAAGACACTTTTTTTTTCAGGGAAAAAAAAAAAGGGAGAAAAACACCTGCCAGGAGCAAGCCCCCACAGAATCGGGATCTTAATTGATCTATGGCAAGAGGGAAAATATTTATTTAGGTTAAGGAGACTGCCAGAAGGCACAAGTTTTAAAAGTAAAATCCCAAAGCACCCAGGGCAAAACCATGCAAATTACCATCAGTTCTTATCTATATCAATATCTGCCAGCAACAGCAGAGTCATCCAGTCTAATGATGCTCTTCCCAAAGTTATATTTACGAGGTTTTGCCTTTTGTGTTATTAAAAAAAAAAAAAAAATAGAATTTTGAAATTTCATTTTTAGGGAGTCCTGTTATAGTGGTTGTTGATATTTGCAACATTTTGACGCAGTGGATTCAATTTAGGAAAAAGAAACCTGTATTTTATATATTTCTTTATATTAAGAAATACATT
>JANHGL010006016.1:0-11547 GCA_024611195.1 Ceyx melanurus | reverse complement strand
GAGAAGAAAAAAAAAAAAGGATCTGCCCATTATTTAACTTTGAAAATTCAACTATTTTAATATTAATTATTAAATCCAAGTTACTCGTTCTGAAGCACCCAGGAACTTGGCCAGGACCTCTCCCAGCACCCACCAGCTCATCTTGAAGGTGCTTCTCAGTGGCCCTTGGGCAAGGAATGGGTTGAGCACCCCCAGGATAAGACTGGTAAGTAAATGTGGGGTTTTTTTCCCCCATCCATAAGAAGGGGTGGCTACATCAAAGCTGCAGCGTGCCCTGGGATCTCTCAGCAGCAGCCTGGATTCCCTAGCCCATCAGCAGATGAACCAAATACCTGGTGCCAGGCTGCAGATAATCCCTACGCTTTATTTTGGGGGGAGGGAGCTGGGGGGCAGGATCCAGCCCCGGCGAGGATTTGCGTATTAGTAAAAACAAACAATCCTGTAAATAACGAGCCCCTCGTCCCGTCTCCGCCGCGCTCCTCTTATTGAGTGAGTCAGATGTTCTGCTGATTAAAAATTGATCCATTTCAAAATCTAATCAACGGAATAGGATTCTTTCATATGTTATCAAGGCAGCTGCTGACAACAAAAACCAAACCTGTTATTAACCCATGAACCCCGATGACCTGAACCTGGCTGGGCTCTGCAACTGTAAATTATTCAGTAGTCCAAGAGCAATACCAGTAAGGCTGATGAATTTACGCCCCGACCGGAGCTGGGTGGGGGGGTTCAAGCCCATATCACAGCCCCGGGGGTCCCCGGGGAGGCGGTTCAGGACACGCTGCCACTCTGTGTCATGCCTGTGAATACATTACCTGCCTCTGCTCAGCTCGCCTTGCAAATGTCTAGTCCTTTCTGGTGGGATTTTTTAGGTTTTGTGGGGTTTTTTTTTTCATTTTTTGTTGGTTTTTAAGATGACTTTCTGGATACAGCACCATAGGGAGCAGCCCCATGCCAGTGGCACAGCAAAGCCCGGGCAGCCTTGAGGGCTCAGCCAGCCTCTGCCCAAGCCCCAGGTCACCGCTATGGAGCAAAATTCATAAAGCAAATGGTTTGCATCCCTGCTTTAGCCATAAACCCAGCACGACCAATTCAGCCCTGGAGGAACAGGGATAACTGGGGGAGTGACTGGGATTTAATAATAAGAATTTAATCATTGCATTCCTCGCCCACGCCGCTGGAGATGGCGCAACGGGTCGATGCCAACGCTGGGTATTGCCCTGTGGGTCACCTCTTGGATCATGCTCTACAGACTGGGGATGCTCCTTCATGGCCACACTGTGCCCAGGGGACACCCGAGCAGGCTCAGCTCTGCTGGGGCCCCAGTGCCAAGCCTGGGAACTGACACGCTGCTGGCTTGTGCCTCCTCAAAACCAAACAACCTTTCACCCAAAAGCAGATGGGAGGCAGAGGAGCCCTGCCCAGCTCTGCCAGCACCTACAGTGGCCACCAGCTGAGCCCCAGCATCATCACCAGGCTCCCCAAATCTCAAGCCAACATCTTTCTGCAAGTTTCAGGGGGAAAGTGACAGTTTTAAGCACAGGCTTTGATCATTTTTTGAGCAAAGATCCCCCTCTGCCCATCACTACTGAACATTTTATTTTCTACCCCATGCTTCCCAGGTACTGTCCTGTCCTCAGGTAGCACCAGCCTGGTTGACCAGTCACTGGTAGATTCACCCAGTATAAAGGCTTGAACTGGAATGGACAAAAACTGGTGCCACAGAAACCAAGCTGGAAGGTAAGGATGGCTCTTCTCTGCAATCATAAAATATTTATGAGTTCTGTGACTCTCTGACCTCTCTTTAAAGCCCAAATAACCCCTGGGGAGCCCCCTCAGCCTGCCCACCATCGATCCCGCCCGAGCTGCCACGTCCCAGCGAGCTGCACTTCCCAGGGATGCTCCAAGTGTTGGGTGGGAGGTAAAAGCCCTCCAGGGCCCACCCCCTTAGAAAAACCCAAACCACACTGGGTGCCAGTGCCACGTGGGGCTTTCCAGTTATTTAACAGTGAGCCCATCACTACCTTTCACCCCAGAACCTCAGGAGAACCTGCAGGACCCCCAACTGACCTGGCCTGGCTAAAACCACCAGATATTTTTTCTTCTTCCTCTATTAAAGCCAAAAGTGCTTTTAAAACAACCCAGAGCAGTGCTGGCAGGGGCAGGGATGCTCCCCAGCTGCCCTGGCAGCTCAGCCC
The DNA here is from genome assembly GCA_024611195.1 of Ceyx melanurus. Classification (NCBI taxonomy): domain Eukaryota; kingdom Metazoa; phylum Chordata; class Aves; order Coraciiformes; family Alcedinidae; genus Ceyx; species Ceyx melanurus. Next base: position 9,349 of record JANHGL010006016.1, on the reverse strand, counting down.
CAGCAGGGAACTTGGAGAGCTGTGCTCTCCCCGGCAAGCCGGAGCACGGCAGCCCGGCCCTGACGTCAGGAGCAGACGTCACCTCCATCGATTTTGGATCCAAATCTCAGCTGAAGGCATCGGGGCCAGGGGAGCGTGAGGACAGAGCACTGCCCTCTCACACCCAGGGGTGGGAGAAACAATAAAGCAGCAGCAACTGGGCAGCGGGTACCAGCCCTGGCAGCAAAAAAAAAGCAAACAGAAACAGAACGGAACATTTTTGTGCTGTTTTTCCCTTTATTTTTAAAGCCTCCCTGAAAAAAGCCTCATGCTCTGCACTTGGGAGCAGGTCGATCACTCACCTAACTCCCAAACTGGGACCCTACAAGCCCCCCTAGCTAGGGAGTACCCAGATTAAACCCTAGCAGGCTGCAGCCCCACATCCCTCCTCGTTCACAGTCCTGCCTGCCCAGCTCTGATCCCCCAGCAAGACCTCCCCGTGCACTTTAGCACCCCAGGTGCCCTGAGAGTTCTCCTCATGCACTTTAGCACCTCTACAGGGATGCTGCCCACTGGGAAACCAGAAGGATTCAGACATGGAGAACCTCTTGGTAAAGCAGATACTCTGTAGAGTTTCATTATAGTACAAGGCAGACATCGGGGAATGAGTCTTGGAAGAGAAACCAGGAGTGAGATCCAGCCCAGGAGCAGCCCTATCCTGGCACAAAAGGTAAACAGCCACTGGTTTGTCTCACCCTCATCATCACCACCACCTCTCCAAGGGCCACGGAGGCTCCCTGGGCACTGCCAGGGCAGGGAGGCTCACCCAGCACCCCACCACCTACCCCTCAGCTCCCTCCTCGCTCTCTCATAATCACACTTGCGCAAAGCTGTTGCCGTACACGAGGAAAAAGGGAAAACATCCTTGGAGAGCCTAACAATCAGACAATTTTTAAGATCATGGAGCATTAAACCATTCCCAATAGGGTTTACTAATCAAACAGCCAAATCCTTCATAACCAACCAATCCCTACAGAGCAATTAAATCCTTCCCCTTTAAAACACTTGGCACGCCGTCTGGGGAGAAAAAGAAAAATTTGCAAAATTCATTTGATAAATTAACCAGGGAAAAGAAAGAAGTGAATCAAGCTTTGTTCTTTTCATTTTTTTTAATTATGGAATTCACAATGCCTGAATAATGTTTAATAAGAACTATGAAAATTCCTAACAGTATTACAACACAACACAAAAGAATTAACCTGGTTACCGTGAAAAATTGCATATTTAATTAAGAACTGAGAGTTCAAAACTATCCAGAGATTTCAAAAGTACCGTTGCCTAAGGGGCTAAATTACACGCTCGCAGTGCTGCTAACAGGGCTGGAGCGCGCAATCATTACCCAAGTGTCCCCATTAAGTGACAATGGGCAGATGACATCAAATTCATTTCAAAAGCAACAGGAATTGCAGCATTCGCTTGGGTAGTGGAAAGGAAAGCGACTATCCTGCTGGTATAAACCAGACCCCTTGTTGATAAAGGCAATAATTAAAGAATAATGTTAATTAGCTGCTTTTATTTGAAAGGAAAGTGCAGTGGCAGGAGATGCTACCTCGGTGGCGAGCGGCCAACGGAGAGCGGAGCGGGAGAAGCCGCCGGTCCTGGACGGCCGCCACCAGCCGGGATGCCGGGACACGTGCCGGAGCCCTGCCCCAGCCTGGCTTCCACTGGCCTTGGGCAACCACTAGCCCCACGCATCCCTCAGCTCTGCCAGGGGTGGGCCTGGGAGAGTCGGGAGGTGGCTGGGATCAGAGCACAGCCCATCGCAGGGAGGGAACTGGAGCGTCCTGCTCCAGGACAACCAAGGTGGCATCAGCAAACATCTGCACCGGGACAGACCCCACGGAGGAACCCTTGCCAGCAAGTCAGGCACAGGATTGGGGCCCAAAGGGGATGTTGAGGGACCCAGCACGATGCTCTGCCCTGCCAGGGAGGGTGGCAAGTCACCATCCTGTGGGGTACGGGGAGCTGCAGCATGGGGGTCCCCAAAAGCCTTACTCTAGGAGGGCATCATCCTCCTCCCTGCCCCATCCCAGCACACAGGCACTGAGACGGGGTGTTTTTAGCAACGCTGCTCCCCCAAACCACAGAGCCCAACCCAGCCTTGATGCCATTTCTCTCTGACCCAAACCGCGGAGATTTCTCAGCCTGCCATGGGGAAGGACACACAATCCCATTATCTTACAGCGGGCTGGGAATGGGAATACTGAGCTGGAAAAACCCAACGCCCCGTGCTCAGCCCCATTCTCCCCAGCCACTGAACCTCAAGCTGATGAAGTGAAGCCCCCCTGCTCCTCAGCTTCACCACCACACCCCACCTCAGCCACAACCACCCAGGGGGGCAAGAAGGGGTAACAATGCCCCAGCTCCCAGGAACGAAGCGATGCTGGCAAACCTCGGAGAGCCGCAGACGGAGGCGGAGATTAATAAAGAATAAATGTCCTCTGCAGCCAGGCTGAGCAATAACCCGCCGGCTCCGGCGCCGAGGAGCAGCTCTGCTTACGCTGCACGTTAGCAGCGCCAGGTAAGACTTTCTTACGTTATCCCGACGGAAGAAAACAAAGGATGCCCGAGGTCCTGACTCGGGTCCAAACCGGCGGGAGCGTTACCAGCGGCAACGGCGGCGGCGCTCGGAGCGGCTGACGCACGGCCCCGGCTCCCGCCAGAGGAATATTTACCCCGGGTTCCAATTGGTTTATTCAGTGTTTTCTTAAGCGAGGCCCGAGGTGGAAGAGCCGGGGAGCAGACAGACGCCCGGCAATTAATATGGGAACAGCCACTCGCTTCAGCTGCGGCTAAACCTGTACTCGGGGGTCCTGCTGCAGCTTTGGGGAAATCATTCCGTGCTACAGCAAAGTAGTCAGAAAAATAATTACACGGCGAGGCCATATTAACAACGGGGGAAAGGAGGGGGAGGAAAAAAACCAAATAAATAAAAGGCACAAAAAGTGCTGAAACCATTTTGGAAGGTCATGTAGAGCCGAGTGAAATGGGGAAGCTCAACTTAAAAGGAAAAAATAAAGCCCAAAGTAATTGTGGGAATACTGCAAAGCAGCAGGCACAGCTCAAAGGAATCATGTTAAACATATAGAACTACACAGATGAAGTTGAAGGAGCCCATCGTGGCTTCTAAGGGGGGGTCCTGCCTGCAAGCCTGGGGTGAGTAGTTATTGCTCCCCCCCCTTATCTGGGGCTGCCCCAAAGCCAAGCTGGGATCTGCCAGTGCTGGATTGGACAGACCTGGGAAGGGTCAGATGCTCCTGTGCCCCTGCTCCTGGAGAAGCACCGTGGTGAACAAGGAGCACTGCAGCTTTCCAGGCTCAGCTGAGTAACTAAGAGTTTGTTGATGACTCCCCATAGCTGGCAACTTGCTGGCTCCCAGAGCGAGCTCCTTACCAGGCCAACACAGTCTGGACCTCTTCTTCGCTGAGGTGCCCCCCAAAGATGCTCTGCACGGGCAGCCAAAGTGTCCCATGCAACACTCAAAAAGGTCTTCGATGCAGGAGAGGATGGACAAGCATCCAGCACAACTGTCAGCATGTGGCCAGGTCCCTTCCAGGGTGATTCACCCAAAAATCTGCAAGATTACTCCATCCCTCATGCCCCAGGAGTGGGGAAACTGAGGCACTGATCTGTTGTTCAAGGCAACAAACTAGTGCCAGGACAGAGCCCAACCCAGCGTTGGTACCATTTCTCTCTGACCCAAACCAGAGATATTCCTCAGCCTGCCATGGGGAAGGGGACACAATCCCATTATTTTACAGTGGGGTGGGAACTGGAATCCCAAGCTTGAAAAACCCAACACCCCATGATCAGTCCCATCCTCCCCAGCCACTGAACCTCAAGAAGCCCCCACACACCCCACTCCCCCCAAGCCCATCACCAAAGCCAAGCCAAGAGAGGGGGATCTCAGCAAGGCAGTGATCTCGAGCAAGCTGAATCCTGCTCTCTGGGTTCTGCTGTCTTGGCAAGACACACCAAAAGCTGCAGGAAAGCACGTGCCAGGGGTGGGGGGAAGGAAGGGTAATTAAAGAAAAACTCAGTCATAGATCCTAAGCCACCACGCACAAGAAAGTGTTACAAAAGGGGGAAAGTTTTTAATAAAGTCTGCAAGTATATATTCCTCTTTTATCAACCTCAAGATTTATTGACCCGAGAAGCCATATTGACTGAATAAATCTTGATAATGACCCCAGCAGAAGTCAATACCTGCTTATTATCTCCCAAGTTGGGGAATTACATCTTTCAGTAATAGGAGCAGGATGGTACAAAATGTTCTGAGAAACTTCACCCAAGCTTTTCTATTTTTGGGTGGGAGGGGGGTGTGGGATGGACACCTTTAATGTGCCTTTCCCAATCCAAGAGGGAATCTGCTACATCATTCCTAGAGTGAGCGAGCTGCAGGGTGGTTTCTCTCGAGGTCTGGCAAGGGAGGGGAGCACACGCCAGCACTTTGGAACCCCACATGGATCTCACTGCAAGGCAGGCTGTGGAGGAGCAGGATGCTGCAGCTCCCCATTGCCCTCCCTCCCTCCAAACAACGGCCCTGCATTTTCCATTGACCACCTCGTGTCAGCAGCTCCCGGGATAATTCCCTGAAATTCAAGACGTGGGAATTCCCACAGCTGGGGTTGTGAGGAGGCACACGAGAGAGGAGGGGAGCAGCATCACCTATAGGACACAATCACCCTGGGAACCCAAAGCCACTGATTTTCTCCAGCCAGCAAAAACTGGGGGGCAGATGATTTGCTCCAGCCCCTAAACCCACAGGCAAGCAAAGCCTCCTGCATTTCACCACGATGCTTGTTTTGCCAACAGTTAACTTTCCATTCAGCAGAGAAGGCAGTAGCTGTGGGACCAGCGTGCACAACAATTATGCCTGCATTTTTATTTGAAGCCTCTGCAGACAGCAAGAAAAATTAACTGAAGGGAGCAGCTCCTGTGCCAACATATGGAAGGAGATGAATAGCAAGTTCTGCATGCTCCGCTGAGGTTATCTAGCTAAGCAAGTGCCTCCTAAAGGACTCACAGGCTGGGAGTGCACTGTTTGCTTAATCTGGTCATAAATAATAATTCGGATCACCAAACGTTTTAACATTCAGCTCCACCTGCAGCACGGAAGCCCTGCTGAGCCCTGCCAGCCTCCTGGCCACAAGGCAGCAGGAGGGGACAACACACCCCGAGGAAAGGGCTCCTCTCCCCCACCAAACCACTGTGGGGAATCGAGCAAGAGTTCCTCCACACTCAGGTCAGCTGAGCTGGGGGCCACCCCACAAGCACCCCCTATGTTCTCTGTTGCAGCAGGCACAGCAAAGCTGAGAGCTCAGCTCCCTGTTCCCGTGCCCATCATCCCACTGGATAACCCAGAGGAGGTGGCAGGGCTGATACTCTTCCCTCCAGTCCCCCAGAATCAAATCAGATTTCCATCCCTGTCCCCTATTCGCCTCTTGGTCACCATTCCTTTCCCATCCCCTCCCCTCCCTCCAAGGCCACAGGGACAATCCACTAAACTGGATCAGGAGGGCAGCATGTACATCTCTACTGGGCTGCAGCACGCACACAATTAATTAATGGATTTATTAATTAGGGAAGAAGTCACTCTTCGGGCTGGAATTGGGGTCACCAGTTTCTAAAGTGAGAGCTGCGGAGCTAAAGATAAACTCTCATTTTCTGCAGCTCTTTTCTTGTCTTGGCAGCATCTCAATTATTCAGCCACAGGAAAGAAAAAAAGAGAAAACCACCACAACAAAACCCCCTCCCACATTTCACTTCAGGAACTTCACAGTTTGACTTTGTCAGTGCACAGAGACCCAGCAGGTGGGTCCAGAACATGGACCATTTTGTTCTGCCCTTCATAAATAAATTGGAAATATCAGAAACATCAAGCGTTTGCTTCTATTGAAGGATTTGGGGAGAATAGTGGGATGCAGGATGGATGTTGCACCTCATCCTGTCCCAAGGAGGGAGCTGCTGTGGAGATATGGAGGAAAAGGACATCACAAAGTGGTCAATGAGGGTGACACCCAGAGACAGTTGAGTTCCCCAGTCGCTGAGGTTTTAATGGGCTACACTTCAGTGGTCAATTCAGCTGAACCTCCTTGGTGGCACATGGAAGGGACAAGCATTTCTGGCTGGCCTATATCTCCAAAAGAACATAGCTGCTGGGTGAAGGAGAGAAATAGCACAAGTGTCCCTGCCAAGAGATGGGCTACAGAGCACAGCTGCAATAGGAGACAGCAGAGAATCCACATTAAGAGCATCATCATGGTCACTGGGAACCTTTCGAGAGGAGCTCACAACTATCAGACACTAGGTAACCCAACCATGAGATGGGCATCTGCAGAGAACCAGGCTTTTTTAGGGCCACTGCTCCTCAATTCACATTAATTGTTTAAACAGGATGATTCTGCAGCCTACACACCCACACTTCCCAATGCACAGGGAGCAGCTGGAGCCACTGGAAAGCACAAACCACGATCAAAGCTCTACAACGCTCCTCAGCCAGCCCCAGGCATGAGCTGCACTTCCACAAACCCTGAAACTTCAGCTTGGAATGACAAAATACCCCTGAGATGGGGACACCCAGAGCTCCCTCAGGCACAGCAACAATGGGCACCACCTCCTCTCTGCAAAGCTGGGATAAGACAAGATAGGGTTGGATGCTGGAGATGCTGGAGGAAACTGGAAGGTCCCACCAGGCTCTGCACAAGACAAATCTGCATGGAACTCTGGGAACTTGCTGAGGTGAAGTTCCCCCAGGTCATAGCCCCAAAAGCACCACAGCCTCCCCTCGAGGTTATCCTGCCCACAGGCTGCTCCACAAGAGAGCAGTTGAGTTTATTAGTCCAAGCTGCAGGAATTAAGCTTCAGCCAAGAGGACTGATAGCTTATTTACTGCTGTCATCTATATAAAGAAGAATTTTGACACATTGTTAAATGATAGCACATTTAGATAAGTCAAGCTGTCATATCATTTAATGGATGTCTAAACTCCCTCTGTAGCTGATATGTAAAATTTATGCACTTCAGAATATCATGAGGTTATCATATTTTAATCACATCCACAGTTGGGTTGTGGGGTTTTTTTGTTGTTGTTTTGTTTTTCCAACCCCCTTCAACTTTGAACAGCAAACCCATTCCAACAACAGCCGGGGCTCCCAGCACATCACCAGCCTCCCAAGTTTCTGCCCAACTCTGCTCAGGCACGCGGAGAGCATCTGTGGCATGGGAAATAAAGCAAAGAGCATTTTATTTGCTGAACCAAACTCTGGTACAGCCAGAGCTCATCCAAACACTGGTACAGCCAGAGCTCATCTGCATAATGAGATGTGAAGACATTTCTAAAAGGCAGCTATAATTGGGCTCTCTTTCTCTGTCTCTCCCCGACTGGAGGTTGAATTTGTTATCCCAAATCCTCCCGTTTTTGGCCGGTTTAACCCAGAACGGGTCAGATTCCAGCACTGGGGAGTGTGGAATCCACACACGGCTACCCCGAAAGCAATAAACCGCCAGCAAATTAACAGACAGAAAAGCCATAAAGGTCCGAATCCCTCTCTGACTATTACACACAAGAAAGCTGTAAAAAAATACTGCATTAGTAATGTACACAATAAAACAATCTCATAACCCAGTGAAATATGCCCGGTATTAGCTTTGAGAGGATTTCACCTCTTCTCATTTCCAAGACTATTTGCTGGAAAAAAGGCTCGACGCCGTTCCCATCCCAGGGCTGCCCACCTAGCACGTTAGCTACATGTTTTACATATGCCCACCATCCATCAGGGTCGCTCAAACTCTGCCATTCCTGGTCAGCCCCAGGCCAGCAGGGCTGCTCAGCCTTAAAAAGGGAGATTTAAAAAAAAAGAAAAAGGAAAAAGCACTAGGAAGAAGAATGAAGCGATTGATTCCCTCCGTGTTTTTTGAGGGGGTGGTTTTGTTTATTTTATTTTTTTTTAAATAGAGGGCATTAGGCCAAGCTGGCACAAGGTCACCTTTCCCACCGTAATCCCGGCGAGGCGGCAGAACTGCTGCCTGGACAGAAGTCAATCCCCACCGCTCCCTCTCCAGCTCCTCACCCGGCCACGGCGCAGGGGGTGGGAAAGGAGAGAGCCGCCCACCCCCCGTGCCCACCTCTCCCTCCCCCCTCCACAAACCCACGGCAAAGTCGCTGCCAATATTTGCCTTTTTTAAACACAGGTCTGCGCGCACCCAGGGAAAGTCATTAGCGTGATGTAGCCGGGGATGCTTTTGTACCCCGAGAGCTTAGAGCCGTAATCCCTCTCCGACCACAATGCCCTAAAGGAGCAGCCGCGACGAGCCGCCCGGCCGCGGTACCTGCGGTACTTTTCGGGTCTCTGTAGCACGTAATCCGCTTCAGAGCCAAAACGCATTAACCGCTGGAACTGTTGATACAGTAGCGAAGCCCCATAAATCGCATTTCGATTTGTTTACTCCCCTACGAAGCATGTTGCATTTTAAACTCCGTAATATCCTACAGGGATAAACCCATTTAATATCCATGTAAATGAGCGTTTCGGCTTTTGTAGGAGATCCAGGTTGGGTTTCATCCCATTATGTTGGGAGAGCTATTGTGTTAATTATCCGCCTCCCCGCTACAGAGGTGCCTATTTAAGGTCACAAACTGTCAGCATCCCCCGACGAACCTTCCCTCGGACACGTTAACAAAGGACTTACCGGTAATTTCACGGACCGAGGGCACTACGGCGGGATACGGCATCCGTGACCTGCCCAGAGCCACAAAGGATCTCTCTCCCGCCGCATCCATCACAGGTCCCAACGCCGGCGCCCAGCCCTCACCCGAGCCGGCCCGCAAGGACCGGCCAGCAGCCGGCCGATGCCCATCGCCTTCAGGGCTGAGCGAGCCCCGCTACCGGCACCGCAAAGCCCCGGCCCTCGGTAACAATGGGAGCGCGGCGGGGCTCCGGGCAGCCCCGCTCCGCCATCCCCCGGGCTACCGCGCATCCATCAGCTCAATGAAGAGTCTCTACCCTCCCGGTTCCGAACATGATGCAATTACAGAGCTTCTCCCGGCGAGAGGTGGCGGGAACGCGACACACCGGGGGACACTTTTCCAGCCCGCGGGCACCTCCAGCTCGGGGACCGCCAAGAAACTTAGCGGAGCGGCGCGGGGGGCCGCGCTCCCCGCAACTTCATCCCGCGGAACTCCCCTCCCTTCCTCCTCCCCTCTTCCTCCCTCCCTCCCTCCCACCCTCCCCTCCCGCCGGGGCGGAGCGGCGGCCGCCCCCCGGCCCCGCTGTCACCTCGGGGGCGGCGGGGCGGGGGCCGGGGCGGC
>JANHGL010006015.1:44962-59268 GCA_024611195.1 Ceyx melanurus | reverse complement strand
CGGCGGAAGATGGATGGGGCGGAGGCGGCCTCCTCCGAGGTGACGGCTCTCTCATCACCGCAGGAGCGGAGAGTAGCGCAGTGGCCGCGGTCTCGCTCGGCAAAGCTAGCGGTGAAAGCTTTTGAAACGAGCGCTGGGTTTATTTCTCTTCGGGACCGGGAAGCAAACGTCGCGGGCTGTCGGAGGGGACAGCTTCCCTTCTTTTTCTCGCTTCCGACGAGATGCAAATAAACGCGATAGCCCGAATTATCAAGCGGTTCCCGTGACCAGGCGTTTCGCATTGTGTGTTCGTTCAGTTTGTCTTTCCAGAACCTAAGCAATTTTTAATGTACTATATACTTCCCGCTTAATCCCTCTCGTTTATTATATAATTACGGTTTCAAAGTGATTATGTAATTAAAATCATGTTTCACTGCAGCATACTTCAAAAGGAAGGCAACCTTCCCCAGCATTATTTGCCGGTGATGTCATAATTTCCCTGTGATATTTAAAATAAACACATTAGTCCAAGAATTCTAAACATGTCTGAGAGTATATAATGGAATTGATTGGCATAAAGCAACGGTGAAACCTATCACTAGTTTAATATATTTCTATGCTCCCATGCAGTGTAAATTATAGGATAATGGGGTGCAGGCGATGGTAAGCTCTGTTTATATAATCCATTTCTTCACACAAGTTCCCATTGCTTTTCCTTCCCTTTGCTGTATGTGGTGGTTCTCTGATCCTACTGACCTCAGCCATGTGTTTTCACTTTTTCTTCTGATCTCAATTCCATGACCAGCGGGGAATAAAATACAAATTGAATAGTAACCATTCACAGGCCACTCTTTTCAAACTGTTGTTAAGCCTTCTTTGTCTTGTCTAGCAATTGATAGATAAATGTGTCGTATTTTACCCGAGTCTTTCTTCTCTCCTTGTAAAGCTTTGTTGCCCCAAGTTCCTTAGTCCATCTTTCTCTTCTTCTTTTCCTTTTTAAAGAAAATCATTTCACCGGGACTTGTCACAAAAAGGGACCTTTCCCTTCCTTGTCAGTACAAGGAGTGGTGGTTAAGCAACAGAATTAGACAAAAATATCAGAAAAGAGGAATAAAGGAATTCCCCCAACATTTGGTCTGATCTATTCCCAGCACGACTCGAGGTTAATTTTAAATTTGACTTGCTTCTCTGTACATGGTAAATAAAGTGCTCCCTGGACTGCACGCAGATCCTTTTTGAAAAGGGAAAAGTTAAGTACTCGAAAAGGAAGGAAAAAAAACCCCTCCTCTTTTCCCTCTGCATGCTTCTTTCAGTTCAAACCTGCTTTCTGTGCTGTCAGGCGGGGCCGATGCTGTTTATTCAGCTTTTCTTGAAAATGAAAAGCAACTAAGAGAAGTTTAAACAAGCTCTTGTTATTTTTGGGCTTGTTTTTCCAGAGCTCTCCTCCCTGGCTGCTTCTTTGGGGATATAATGCGAAAGAAAATAATTTTGGAAACCCATTATTCCATAGAGAAAAACATGTCACCAATCCCATGTCCTTTATTTGATAAAAAAAAACAGTTGTCGTGAAGGTTTCTTTTGTGATGATCTAAACTGCAGAACAGCAATGATTAAATTTATTACCAAACTGCCAACGTGCTGAAGGCAGTTCAAGATAATTTTGCATAGAAATTTTAAACAGCTTGCTTTAAATTTTTTTTTTTTTTTTGAGAGGCTTACTCGATCCCTATGGCAAACATCGTTTTTTGTTGTTGTTTGGTTGGGGTTTTTTAGCTATTAGTAACTAGTTTAAAAGCGGTTGAAAAGAGAGATCTTTTGTTGTGCCCCTCTTCGAAGAACCCTTGCCCATAAGCAAACATTTTGAAGAGCGCATCAGTCTTTAATCAAAATAATCCAGATTCTTGTGTGAAAGGTAAATATTTTGCAACCACATTACTGAAGCTGAAATAACTAAACAAGTCAGACATCGAAACTAGCAACACGGTGCAACGCGGGCAGTGAGAGAGCTGCAGTGCGGTAAAGGATCACTCCTGTTAACCTGCCAAAAGTTGCGGAGGGGTTCTTCAGCAGAAACCGCTGCATGAGGTTTCGAAGGAAATGCAGTTTAGCAGAAAAATAAATTCCAAAATTTTGCTGGGGACAACCACTATCCAAGGCGAAGCCGAGTACCTGTAAAATGAGCCTCTGCGTATCACATGCTTCATATTAAACTTTCATGCAGTTTTCCTTCGCTGTTTTTTTCCAGCTAAAGGGTTCTTATAAACTTTTCTTCGTTTATTTAAGCCTGGTTTTCATTGCTGCAGTTTTGCATGGTTTGCCTTTGTTTAGTTTATTAACCCACAGGGTTACTTTAACTAAATATTTGGGCTGAATACTTTGGGGTTGGATTTCAACGTTTTCTAACAAAATTACTGAGTTTTTTGAAGCCACACAGAGAACTCTGTGTTGACTTTATTAGTCAATTTAACAGGCTATAAGGAAAATAAAAATAAGAAACATACTAGTGGATCCCCTCCAGTGAGGAATGGGTTTGAAACTGGTCTCTTATTTAGTACTTCAGATGCCATTGAGGCTGAGTTAACTTTACTAATGTTTTAATAGAAACGTCAAATGTACAGCACCTTCACTTCTGCAGAAGCCTGCTAACTCCTTTCCCCGTGCCCCCAAACCACAGGGACCTATTTTTAAGCCCCCCATGAAGGGAAATAAAAAAAAAAAAAAAAAAAAAAAAAGAGGTAAAGGAATCCCAAACCACACAAAATCCCCTCTTCCTATGCTTATGACCTACATCTCAGGAGGAGATGGTTAGGAGTGGTCTGGCTGTGGGGAGAGCCCAAGGACAGGCAGCACACCCTGTCTCAGGAGACTCCAAGGGGCACCGAGATGCTCCACTTCTATGGAGCATAGGAGCAGCACCACTGCAACACTGCACAGGGTCCGCGGGTTTGGAGCTTGATCTGAGACTGGCTGCATGTGCTGCCTGGGGAAACTTCCCCACCTCACAGCTTTGCAGATGATCCTTCACCTTCTGTTGGTGTTGGCATGCTTTTTGAACTGCTTTGTGTTTTGTTTTAGCTTGGGAGATATGAGCACTTGGAGAGAAAGCAAGCTGTAGGCAATGATGGGTGTTGGGAAGAAGAACCTCAGCTACAGAAAGAAACCAAAATTTCCCTGGCATGGTGTCAATTGTCTGGCTTATAGGACCACTGTAGGCCCTTATGAGCAAAAGCAGTGTGACAGCAAGCTGGCAAACTGCTTAGTACAATGCACTGTCAGAAAGAAATGAGGGACTCCTCCAAGGTGCTGCTGTGAATACGGTCACCAGTCCCTACAGGAACCCTCCCAGGGCCATGGGTCTTCATTAAGGCTTGCATCTCTCCCAGTGAGTAATTGTCCCAGTGCAGCACTAGGTACATTATGAGCTGTTGTACAGATGGGTCTATTGTGGAGGACTTGGTCTGGAAATGATCCCGTGTTTGAACAGTGTACTTCTATTCTTTAAAGGCCAGTAATGTCTCCTGGGCTTCCCCTGTGTAGGGAATAAGAAGTCCTTCGTGGATGACAGCTGTCATTTCCAGTGGTGATCTGCAGAGGTGGATCATCTCAAACCCCAAGAAAGAAAGAGTAGCAGAGTGTGGGAACACTATGACAGTGATAAGACATGAAGACCAGGCTGGTGATGTCTGGTGCCAGAGAAACAGGAGATGATAGATGAAGAAATGGAAGAGTAGAGGGTCAAAGTGAGAAGACTCTTTGCAGCAGAAGAAAATAGGAATAAATAGGGACAAAACCTGTATTTGTCACCATGACAGAAGACATTGCAGCTTTCAAAAACCAAATGAGTTATGCCTGTGTGGATGAAAGAAAAAAACCTGCCTGCAAAACATGGGTAGACATAACCAGGAAGAGAAAACTTACTTTTCCATAAGCTCAATCAGAACTACAGCTGGTTTACAGGCCTGGGAGAGAGAGACCCAGTGAGTGTTACCAAAATTTTGGAAAAATCACCCAAGTGTGGTGTTAATTTCCACTAACTATTCCAATAACTTTCCAAATCTCAGGCCTAGATATTACAGGGGTGTAAACTCCAAGACAGATGTATATGTGCATCTACCAGGGAGAGAGGCCTTCACTTGCTTTAGGCAGTTTTTGGCAAGACCTTAGAATAAAAATGTTCCACTCTTGCAATCCCTCTCAATCATAAATCAGTCTGTCAGCAGTGATCAACAGTAACCCAGAAGCAAAAGTACATCATGTATGTCAATGGGACTAATTAAATGTGAAAATTAAGTAGTCATTAGTGATATACCAGCTTACTGCTAATATACAACAGCAAGGCAGTCCACCGATATCCTGAAAATAAACATAAATATGTAAGTCCCTAAAGAATGTCCCATCCCATTAACATGATAATGATACACTTTTTCTTCTATCAGTATGAGAGGATAAACGATAAAGCTCTACTTCAATATATTATTACATATTTTTGTTTTACTTACTTGCCACTGCATCTTGCAAAATATTTTGTGGTGTCTTGAATATAAAAGGGCAGTACAGAAAGTCTGTGTTAGAGACAGGATTAGCTTAAGCAGAAGAAATAAGAGATTGGAGCTTAGCTAGCAGTGAATAAATAAGATAACTCTACAATAAAGGGCTAATAAATGTTTACTCTGTTAAGCACTGCTATTATTTCTCCCTCTCACAAGTGATCTCTCAGTACTATTATGCCAAAAAATTAGGATTACTATATTAAAACCAGATTTTCTAAAGCTCATTCAGAATTTCCAGCAGCAGCCTTTTGTTTCATTAAGTAATAAGAAGACACAGTTACTTTGTTGTCAAAAGTTCCACATTTTCCTTCACACAAATAAGCAAATTCTCAATAACATAAATGATTGATCGTACTTCATTCTGAGGCCTGGTGAAGTGTGGCAGCAATAACAAGTAAGAAGAGCTGGTGAGCTAGAGAAACAGTGACAATGTGGAAAAGAAGAACAGGGAGACAAACAGGTTAGAAGATAAAACAGGAGAAAAAAGACATGATGAGAAAGACATCAAAGATGAAAATTTTTTACAGCAGCTATGCAACTTGATAAACTATTCCCTTACACTTTTATTCCACAATCTCCAGTTGGATTTTATGTAATCAGAATCCTTGCTTGTTAACATAAGATACTGAAAAACTCTCAGTCTCAGCTCTCAGTCCCAGTTTCCTGCTTTGCAGAGTCCTAAAACATGCACTCCAGCTCTGGCTTCATTCAGCATGTTAAGTTCCTGCTAATGTTAATTAACAAAAGAAGAAAGACTGAACCAATTGTTGACTGATCTCCATGGTAGCCATGTTTGAAGCAACACTTAACAGCTATAGAACAAGAATGAATTAAAATACTTATTATATGTAGCACTGAAGATATGTCTTCATGATTTTGTGCATTAATTATGCTTTTTGATTTCAAGGATGGTCATTCACATCCCTTGATACTGTAATCAGTATTGAAAAGAAAGATCATAATAAGAACAAAACAAAACCCACATACACTAGCAATAAATTACACAATAATCCAGTAATTTGAAGCAGTAATATATATCCCACAAAATAAAAATCTTTCCCACAGCCACAGTCTTATGTCTGTATGGGTGCATGAGGAGGGGTGGTAGACAGGCCCATCTATATCCAACATAACAGAGCCCTTATTCTTAGGCACAGAAAAGAGTAAGATATCAAACTTTAGCACTGTGAATCTTTTCCTACAGAAAATTCTGGGTTTGGTGATGAAAATTCAGTCATAGATAAATTAAATACATGGATCTGTATAGAATCTAATCAATGCATTTTTTCTAGTGAATGTTGTAGAGTGTTAAACATATGTAATATTAATGCTTAACTATTAGTTATATAGCTTTTTTGTCTGAGAAATATGAAACCTATGGTAACAATGGTGGTGTGATGCACTCTAAAAGGTAGATGTGGTTGATTGTCAGATTATTAGTGCATGGTAACTCACATCTTGGCTATTCCAGAACAAAGCAATTGTTTCATATGAGTGCCACAACATCATTGTTACTTACTATATGTGCTAGTGACCTTGACCTTGTTTAGAGGTTTTCATTGTTGTGAGCCCTTGAGGATGTGGAGTAAAAGACAATCTGCACTTTAAATAGAAAAGCCACATGCTGAGTAAGATGGGGCATCAGGGCACAGAGAGGTAAGCACACCTCCCCAAGAGCAGGCAGCAACTCAATGCTGCCTTTCACCACGGCTATTGTTTTATTTGCCCTTACAGTAAACCTCTAGGTTTTTTATGTGCGAAAGCCATAATGAATTGTTTAAGTGGTGCAACACAAGAGGAATCAATACACAATTTCTGCATTTGGTTTAATGAATGCAGGAGCAGAGGTATTTCACTAGACAGCTGCAAATACCATCAAATATGAGGGTATGCCAGTATCTTGATCATTGTATTTCATTCATATGACACCACTGTAGCTATCTTACACAAAATATATTTGCATACTGACATAGTGGATCTTGAATAGTATTTTCTTCAAGTGGAGCATTTATCTATTTGTGTGAATGTAGAGATATTCTTAAATATACAGTGTGTTGCCATCTACAGGGAAAGTGTGTACTGCTGTAGTTTCCCCAAACTTCTTTGGGTTGCAACGCTTATAGAAATGTTTTGGGGAAGTGGAATTAAAGGATAAAGAGCTGTTTTGGAGTATGTTCCATTAACTCAATGGGAAATTAGTGTATTTTGAGAAAGATTATGATGACAATTTTTGAAGGCATTGATGCTACTTAGAAGACAATATTTTGTTTTCCCATGTTGTAGACATACCATCTAAGAAATTACTGTATAGGAAACACCATAGAAACATTTTAAATTTCTTTTGTGTGTGTGTGTGTTTGCAAAAAATGGTAGATTGATACATAACCAGAGAGAGCTCTGTAAGCCTGTAATAGAGCATTAGTATACTGACAAACTTTTTTAAAAATTATTTTTATTTTTATTCACTCAACTTACAGAAAAAAATATTTTAAGCACAGATGGATCCAGACTGTCCAGAAATTTTACAGAGTGATTTCAACAACTCGTTCCAGATTTTCATCTGCTTTATACTAGCAATTGGTGCTGATTTGAACCAGTATTTTGTGATATATCTCACTAGTATTTTCCTACTGAAAGTACTAGAGTTCTGCAAAAGTCCTCATTATTAAAAAAAAAAAAGTCTTCATTTAGGAGGAAAAAAATATGATTTCCAAAATAACTTCTCTGCATGTCAGTATTGCAATGTGAATAACAGGCCCAAATTTGTTCCATTATGTGAAATGCAGTCACTTCCCAGTCTAATGACATAATTGAGACTACAGTGCAGTTCAAAAATTTATAACCATTTATGGAGTATTCCTCCAAATCTGTTAAATATGAAGCATAAGGATAGACACAGTGAAAGTTGTCTTTATCTATGTCAGCTCATGATTGTTTGGGAGGTGCTATCCAGACTTCCTTGATTTCTAAGTTAGCTTTATGAACATGGGCAAAATGAGGTACCACCACATTTTCTGAGCCCAGATACTAACAAAAGGCAACATTATCCTCTCCCTCTTTCAGGACCTGGTGCTGAAAACCATCATCATTCTGACTGACAGAACAATTAGTGTTGTCAGCAGAGAAAATAGTCAGTGAACCAACTGAAGGCCAATGTGTTTATTTTCCCACTCGGAGATGTAGTCTTTCCAGGTGGAGACTCTGAAAACATTCCTGCTGAAGATGACATGAGTTTTACTTTGGTGAGGGATTGGTCTGTTCTGAGCAGGAAATTAATCTGAACGTTTAAGAGAAAGCAATACACGTTGCACTGAACACATGGGGATACATAGCTATACCACTGTCTCCACACACAGACAATTCTCTCTTTTTGAGACCATGCACTTTTTCTGATTATTTTCTAAGCAAAATACATGTAAATAATAAAACAGGGTGGTGTTTGTAAGGTCAGAAAAGCTGCATAAGGCAGTATGTGGTAATAGCCTATCAGACAAGATTCACAAATGTCATCACACAACTCTTTAATTAAATTATAAAATACATTCAGTGATATTACACAATCTAAACATCATCTCTTGCTTGTCTTCAGTTTCAAATGCTTCTATGAATAAACTACATACTATGAGTAACAGCATGTACCTTCTTTCTGTTTATGAAATGTGCCTTTACTATTGAAAACTAATGTACAAATCTTCTGAAAACCATATCAACTAACAAAGTCAATTCTCTTTCTGCCACTGAATATACTATTTCTGAAGCTATTTCTATTAGATAGTATCACTAGATGTGATCAGAGAAGTCGCACAGGGCACTGAAAAGAGAAGTTTCAACATTCTTTTTATACCTTTCGTTGGGATACAGCAGTAAAAGTGAATGCTCTATGGTGTAGTGGCTTACTTTTAGAAGTGCAGTCAAATGCTAAAAGGTTTTCCTGTTGTCATCTGTATCAGTAAGGATGAAGAAATTTTCCCTAGGGGAATCTCCAGGGAAGCATTAGCCACAAGGAACTTAGGAAGGCATCCATATATGAAAACGTAACCTGTTAAACCTGAAAACCAGTGTCATTTTGCAATAGCTTATATATGTGATTTGTCAAGATAGGTTCATACAGCAATAAGGAAAAGGGATCTACAGAAAAGACAAGGATTTCCACAAGCAGAACCCTCTTCCACAGTCTGTATTTGATGGAAATCCTGGATACATAGCAGAGGTCACTGGTTGCCAGCCAGCATCTGTGGGCACAGGAAGAAATACATAATTTTAGCTAGGAGAATTTTATCTCCACCACAATAAAGCACAAGTTGGGCCAGAGATGAAAATGCAGATGAAGAAATCTTCAGAAGCCACTGGGGGCCCTGTGCTCAAAAAAACCCAACCCTTCTTTATCAATTTTGGTGGAAAAACCTGCTCTGGAAGAGACTCCTGATGTGAAAGGACTTTATTAAATGTGTTGTTAGGGGTGGATTTGAAAAAAGCCCAACTTTTTTCATTGTATCTTGTGACAGATGTGACAGTTACTTTGTGTCATTGCTGTTTTGAGAGCCTACAATAC
This sequence comes from Ceyx melanurus, assembly GCA_024611195.1. Classification (NCBI taxonomy): domain Eukaryota; kingdom Metazoa; phylum Chordata; class Aves; order Coraciiformes; family Alcedinidae; genus Ceyx; species Ceyx melanurus. Next base: position 50,187 of record JANHGL010006015.1, on the reverse strand, counting down.
TGATAAAAAATAATGTTGTACATAGTGCAGTGTTCATGTTTTAAGATTGATGGGGGACATCTAGCGTGGATTAGGGATAATACTGATAAGGAAATCAAAATAAACTATGTTGATTGTCCTTCGGCTGCATGAAAGCAAGACAGTAGTCACTCACCATTACACCCAAGGCTGTTCCCTATCAGATTACTACATGCCAGCAGCCCTTGGCACAGCTCTGCTGAAAGTCAGGGCCAGGGAGGACAGGAGACTTGCAGAGAGAAGGCTCTCAGTATGGGGTGCTGACCACTTGTGTAACTTTTTCACTTTACTGGTAGAACAAAACTAGAAAGGGTGTGTTGGTAAACTGTGCGGAAATCCTCAACACTTGTGGTGTTACCCCATTGTGTGTTTTGATTTGCAAGCAATAAAACATCTCTTGATTTCAAACGTTGCCTTCCACAGCTTGCCCACACCCTCAGCCCATAGTCTTAGCAGCACTGGCCACTGTTCCCTGAAACCTATATCCTCGGGCCTCACTCTCCTAGAGATGCTAATTAAAACTAGTCAGCTGAATGAGGGAAAAATACATTAGCCAAAAACAAAAACAAAGCAAAACAATAACCAAAATGTGAAAAAAAACCTACTCAAAACAAAACAATTCTTGTTTACAGACAACCATATGTAAAGCTATTAAGAGATGTGTGTGAATATGAAGAGATTTAAAATGAAGGAGCCTGGGGTTAGAGGCTGAGATCACTCTGAATCCCAGCAGGCCCTCTATGCCATGCCATCAAGCTCTTCATGATCTACCCTCTGACTGCATGTCAGAAGGCATTTGCAAGGGTCTAAGGAATATAAACATCTTTTTTTGTAAGATGAGTTAATAAAGCATGAGAACTTGGTTTTAAAAATTTTAAGTCTGACTAGATGCATACCTTTAAATTCCGTGGGCATGTAGATATGACTATAGAAAGAGTTCACCACTGTGTCTCCTCTCCAAGGAAGATTTTATCAGCATCATGTGCATTTGTTGAGCTTGCTTGCTCCCTGTAGCCTATGACTATTTACTGTCACTTCCCTGTATTTGCTTTCCCTCCTTCCCACCCTTCTATATTTGCCAGCAGATGTTCACCCTCCACTGTGCTCCAGAGTGTGGCTACAACCTTGGGTGGTCCAGCTTCCCCTAGGGAAACCAAAAGTCCTTGAACAAGAAAATGGGAGCTGCAGGAAGGCAGATAAAGCGTCTTTCATTCCCCTTAAAATACAACAGCACCAGCATATTTTCCCTGTTTAAACAATTTGGGACTGGTGGTCTAGTCTGTCTGCTCCAGCAACCAAGCCTTTCTCCCTAGTGTTGGCCTTGTCTGGGTACAGATCAGCCATATATCAGGAGCAGCAAGTAAAGCAGCATGAGTAAAGTTTGTGTGCTGGTGATGGCATGTCATGTCCCCATGGTCCTGTGGACAGCAGGCATTTCATTAACTACAAGTCAATGGGAAAAGAGGAAAAGAACCCGCAGATAGGGAGATAGGTGATGGATGGTCCATCCTGCTTGAGACCACTCCCGTAGTGAGCAGGTAATTGTGGCATTGACACTGTATCACTCTGGATCATCTTCATCCAAGCCCAGGGAAACCCAGCAAGGTGTGATTACACAAGTCCTTAACTCCAGAACAGGAACAATTCTGAGTGCAGGGTCAGTTGAGAAGTTGCTATCTTGTGAAATGAATTTGCTCTCCTAGGAGTTGGGGGATGCTGACCTAAAATTCAGTTTGGTAACCTTTGATGCGTAAATGAAGCTTAACGCATCACTGGCAATTACACACAGGGCAGGGCCACAAGCCCTTGCTGTCCCGATGGCATTCCCCCTAGGAAATGAACTGTCTTGAGTCAGTGTCTGTGCCTTCATTTGCTTTCTCGGGACTGTTGCTATCTGGCCTGATAGTGGCAAGCTCAGGAGCTAGGCATGGGGGGATGGAAGTGAATGGTATGTCAGGGGTACAGCAGTGGTAGAGCTGAGACGTTTCTCCACTTCAGGTCTAGGCTGGGTTGTGGAGTGTGCTAAAGTGCCCAGGAACTGGTATCATGTCCAGAACAAAACAAACAAAACCTAAACTGGGAGCAGCAAGAGGTCTGAGAGACGCCTGGGGTATGGACTGCATGAAGATTGCAGGATCCCCTTTACTGCACCTTCTAGTGGCCTTCATCACTAGAGTGCCCTGAACTCTCCTCCTAATGCTTAAAAGCAGCCAGTGATTTTAAAATCTTCAGTACTTGAAAAGACAAAATTTCCCAGGGGGTCCAAGTTGTATTAGCATTCACATCCTGTTTGAAATGCAATCAAGCACCTGTCAGGAGGTTTCTGTCACGCTAGTGACTTGAGACTGGTCTCTTGGTGTCTACTACAGCTCCACTTCAGATACTCAGTTTCAGTCTGGTGCCATGCCTGGCCTCTGACATGTCTATGGCAGGTCATCCATAGGGAGACAACATTATGGGTGACCGTTGTCTGATGTCATCAGGGGTGGGTGTCAGCATGGGACGGTGGTCCAAGGAGGATCCTATACCTCTGCTGAGAATTTCAGTGACAGTGCCTGGCACCATGATGGCCAAGGACATGGTCTCTTGCAGGTCATTTGTGTGCAGGGTGAGCTTATTCCCCAGGGGTGTTAGTCTTTGGTGTTGATGTGACTGGAGGTCATGTGAAGAGATTCACAGCAGGTAAAGTCCAAATCTGGTGAGCATCAAAGGAAAAAAGTATGTAAGCTTAAGTACCTTTATAGAAGGGAGCAGAGGCTTCTTGAGACCGTCCAAGAATCATGATTTCCAAATATTACAGGAGTGAAATAATCTGATACAGAGACCCACAGACCACTGGAGGAAGGTGGAGGAGTGGTGAGGACACAGGAAAGTTAGCAATTCTGTCAAAGTATTTCCTATTCAAAATATACTAGACCTGTTGGAGTGGGTCCAGACAAGGCCCACAAAGATGAAGAGAGGGCTGGAGCACCTTTCCTGTGAGGACAGGCTGAGGAAGTTGGCGTTGTTCAGCCTGGAGAAGAGAAGGCTTCGGGGGGGACCTTATAGTGGCCTTCCAGTATCTGAAGGGGGCCTACAGGAAAGTTGTGGAGGGACATTTTACAAGGGCTTGTAATGACAGAATAAGGACTACTTACTTCAAACTGAAAGAGGGTAGATTTAAGCTAGAAATCAGGAAAAAGTTCTTCACTAAGAGGGTAATGAGACACTGGAACAGGTTGCCCAGGCAAATTGTGGATGCTTCATTGCTGGATGTGTTCAAGAGCAGGTTGGATGGGGCTTTGAGAAACCTGGTCTTGTGGGAGATGTCCCTGTCTATTCTAGGTGATTTGGAACTAGATGATATTTAAGGTTCTTCCAACCCAAACCATTCAATGATTCTATGATTCTGAGCAACAGTGATGGGCAAAACTCACTGAAACAAGTGGGAGTAAGACATCCACAAGAACTCTGAGTCCTGTCAAACCTCCAGGGTTAAAACTCCCATCCTCCTCACGCTCTTCCACAGCTAAGATTGTCTTTCTCACATTAGCACAATGCAGCCCCACTGGCTCCCTCTATCTCCCACGCCACCTCTGCCTGCCTTCCAACTGTGCCCACCCAGCCATGCCTCACAGTGCAGTCCTGGGCAGGGGGAGTCTGTAGCACTGTGTCATAGCCTGAGCCTGAGCCTCGTGTTGCTGTGCACACTGCTATGTTAAGCAGAGCATTGACCAGCAGCAGAGTGTGCCATGACTTCTTCACAGTTTATGATGATGTATCAGATAGTGCTCTGGGTCTCAACATAATCTCACACTCTTGAGAGTAGAATTGGAGCTGATGCTTTCAGCCCTTGGGCTGTAGTGTTTCCCAATAACTAGCTCTGCAGAGGTAAAGCACAGTGCATTGTCACTAAAGAGGAGATAAAACTTCTGTGGCACGCTTTTGTAGGTCAGCATAAAAACCACTCACTCTGTGTCTTTCTGAGAGAGGGATGTGTTATAAACATCAACAAATACAAATATACAACAAGTAGTGCTTCTGTGCACATGGAATTGCTGTGGCATCCAGCTCTTTTGCAAAAAATGTGCTCCAGAATCTAGTTTTGTTTCTAGGTATAAGACACATTTTTAGCCATGATGGGGATGAAATAAAATTATTAAAAGCAGGAACAAAGAGTAAACTTTGTCATACTGAGTTTGCAGGTAGCCTGGCTAAGAACTCTGAAGTAAGTGAACTGTCTCATTGATCGCAACTTTGAAGCTTTCAGCATAAATCATAAAAGCCAGGGCTATTAATGGTTTATTACCTGCAGGAAGGCTGTAGTGAGAACAACCTGAAGCCTTCTTTATCATTGTTTAGGGAGCACTCATGGTGTTAGTCCCATCTTAATATCTGAGCTTTTGTCTTAATTTGTGGGACATCCACTTAGTTAATACACTGTTTTCCTATCCAGCATTTACTGAGTTCAGGCAGATGTCTTCTGAGACCAGCCCACTAGCCTGATTTTCTCCAAGAAGTGGTGTTGCCTGCATGAGGTGGTCTGAGTGGTTAGATATACAAAAACTCTGGCAGCCAGTCACTGAGAGTCAAAAAGCACTCACGTATAAGGTGGCCCTCTTTGGCTTTACATTGGGACAGAGAAGGGATGCTTACAACTTCAAGGCCAGTGAAATGCAAATGGGGATGCTTTTTCTCATTGGCTCTTGACCTCTGTTTAGGTGCACACCTAACCAACTTAGGTACAGCAGCAGGAGGTGAGCAGGCAGGTCAGGACAGGGACCTGACTTCAACTTGTAATGTGGAGGTTTCTCTAGAAATCTTTCACTTTCTCCCAAGCAGCTGTTTTATCTCCCCTGACAACATTTCTGATGCTGCAGTGCAGTTCTTATATTCAGAACTCTGATCAGCACTTTGATCTTCAGGTAGAAACTGGTAAAACAATTAAATGTTAACTCATTGGCAGGCATGCTACTAGGTTTGCAATATAATTCATCTATCTCCCCTACTTCCCCCATCATTTTGAGTTGGGAAGTTGATGTGGTATTTCTGATCTAGGCCTGATTTTCTGACTTAAGCCTGTAACTAGTGGGGTCACACAGCGATCGGTGCTGGGACCAGTTCTGTTCAACACATTCATCAATGAACTGGATGAGGGCACAGAGGCACTGTCAGCAAGTTTGCTGATGACACCAAACTGGGTGGAGTGGCTGACACACCAGAAGGCT
>JANHGL010006015.1:8014-44862 GCA_024611195.1 Ceyx melanurus | reverse complement strand
GATGCTGTTGGCCTTCTTGGCTGCTTGGGCACACTGCTGGCTCATATCCAGTCGGCTGTCTACCAGCACCCCCAAGTTCTTCTCCTATGTGCAGCGTTCCAGCCACTTCTCCCTAAGTCTGTAACACTGAAAGGGGTTGTTACGACCCAAATGCAGGACTGTGCACTTGGTCCTAATATAAGTGTGCAAAATAGTATAAATACATCTGAAAAGGCAAAATAAACACAGAGTTAAATTTCAAAAGAAATCTACAAAACACAGCTCCTTTTTTCAATACCCACACTCTCTGTCCTTCCTTATCCATGCAAACCCCTATGCACTTGTCTGCCTGTCTTGTTACACCTCTGTGAACCCAACTGTCTTGAACCTGATGGTGTATTAAGACTGAAATCTGCTTTGATGTGGTCTTCAAATTCCTGGCATTTGCTTGAAGATGAATCAGCAAAATGTTGGTTATTTTTCCTTTTTTTTTTCGATCCTTACTTTTGGTTCCCTCCACTCACTACCTACATCTAAGCTTTTTTCCTGGATATGTGTTTCTACTTTTTTGCTCATTTTAGGATCATGTCAGCAGTCTCCCTCAAAGTCAGTGCAAGCTCCTGGCCCTGCAGAAAGTTTTTCATCAAAGGGATATGTTTTCTGCCTACCAATTCTCCTTTGTATTATATTGTCTGGTGGTTAAGGAAGCCAAAATCCTTCTGTCAACACCCTCTGTGCAGCTAAACATTCTTCTTCATCCCAGGCCACTATAATCTCTGGGATCATGTACAGTGCCTCTGTTCTTAACCTCCAAACCCCAAACAGCTGCTGGTCATGTGGATCCGGTAAACCCACCAAAGGCCTTCACTCCCCTATCCTCCAGCTTCCCTCAGACTGGTTCTGGCTTATTTCAAGCCACCTTTCTTTTCTGCTCCACACTGCCTGCACACATTCTGTGCACATGTGCGGGAGCCCCCTGAAGGTCCTCTTGGTGGCAGATACTTCCCCTGACCATCCCTTGCCTGGCCAAGGCTCATCTATGAAGCCCATCTCTGCCATGTCACTTTGCAACCATCTGCTTTCTCCATGTAAGGCTGACACAGCCTGTCCACCTGTGTGTCTTCTGCCTGAAGACCACAAAAGGCATTGCAGAATTTTTCCATTGATGGGTGATACCAGAGGGCAAATAGATGACATCATTAATGCCATGTGACCTGGTAAATTAAGAGCTGGATTAGAAATAAAACAGATGATCTTATTCTAGTAAGAAGCCTTCAGTGAGGTATTAATTGTGGAACATCTGCAGAGGTCCATTGGGTGTCCTAACTCTCCTGCAGATAGGAAACGTTATTAAGCTCATTTTATATTCCTGGCATGGATGAAACAAGTGATTTGTCCTGAGTCAGCAGAAAATTTATATTACTCCTAAGCATGATCAGACTAGATTCTGCTGCTTTCCTTGTTAAAAGTTGTTAAATTACCTTCTCTTTCTTCTTTTCTTTTTTTTTTTTTTTACTTGCTTGATTTACATGAGATGAGACATTTTAAAACATTGTTGCTGAGACATTTCTTGGAGGCAACAAGCTTTACAATTATCAACTTTGTTCATCAAGGTTTCATGCCCTTGAAAGAATCCTGTTCATTCTTTTACATTACTTCAGTCATATAAAAAAGAGGTATTTATTGCAGAATAAAATGCAAAATTTGGAACTTTTTACTTCAAAATCATCTGCAAAAGATATTTAGCTTTTTTTTCCTTTTTTTTTTCTTTTTAATAATGAACTCTTCCCATTGATGAATTTTTGCACAAGCCCATTTTGAAACCTTACTATTTGAAACAGCTTGCTAATGTTTTCTTAAATTACATCCTCTTGCGGGTCCATAAAATCCTGAAGTTATTACAAATAAATAAACTAAGTTTCTCTTCATGATGTAAACCAGCTTTGAATGAAGTCATTGAGTGGAAGTTTGACTTGGATTGCTTCTGAAAAGATTCTCAGACCCAGGGCAAAGTTCTGCTTTTCCTCTCTGTGCTGCAGAAATTGGTGAGCAGCTGTTCTAAGTCAACTGAGCGGAGCAAACCCCCATTGCTTAATGTCTTGTTTAAATTTCCAGTGGGAAACCAAGTATCAGAAAGACTATACTCTCCACTTCCTTTGTCTCACTTTTCCCAAGTAGTCCTCCTGAGCAAGTTTCACAGTCAAGTGTTAGTAAAAAAGATTAGAATTTTCCCATCTCTCTTATACTATACATCCCATCCCATCCAGCAACAAGGGGGGACCTTAATATTCCCTTGGATCAGTGGAGCTGGCACTGCTATTCAATGACATGTGGTCCTCTGAGCTGGCCACAATGCTTGTGACACCAGCATGAAGAGCAGACAGCACAGTCCAGAGGAGTCAACACCAGCTGAAAGGAAACTGCATCAGCTTGTCACTTGGTTCCCTCCCCATTCTTTCATCCTGTGGTCCTCTACACTTCCATGGATCTTCATGTTTACCATGGATAGCTTTTACATCACTGAGAGGAAAAAATAGAAAAAATTAGTGGGACCACTGCAAGGATCCAAATCCAAGTCTGTATCACCTCAATGAAGGTTCACTCCAGTACTGTACAAGGAAATGCCAAATATTTTTGGAATTCAGAAAGTCTTGTTAATCATAGGCCAAAAATTTCTTTCACTAGCCTCTGGACTACTGATCATTTATAGTGAAGGTTTTGACTTTTCAGATTTAGTGCAGTTTTCACAAATACCCACTGACAACCCAAACACTCAAAAATGTAGGAATTGTTTAGTGCATCAAGTGAGCAAACAAAATGTTCCCAAGATGTTTTTTATATTATTTAATTATCTGTACTTATAACTAAGTGATGTAACCAATAAACTTAGCAATCTATCTCATAATACTGACTGTAATGGCCAAGGGAACCTGTTCTCACTTCTGACAGAAGGCCAGACAATGACATTGGTATTACATGTCACCTTTTCAATGGTATTGCTATGTGAAAAGCTCTATATAAATACTGGACTGTTTGTGTAGTGAGGTACTACCTAGACTCTTGACTGAGATTGCCAAGTATCTTCACAGGAATCAACTCACAGATGAGAAATATACAATGTGGAAGGTAAAATGCAAGCTGTATTACAAGATATATTACAAGATATATGAATTTAAAGGAACAATTTGTTAGTAGGTGAAAATAAATATGAGTATGTCATTAGTACAATGATTGAGACCTATATGATATTTTCTCCTCCTTGGTTGAGATATTGTAGACTCTCATCTATAAGCTGGCTGCCAGATGGTTGTCACTCTGGTTCCCCAGAGGTTGAGAGCTTACGTCACTGCATGCCCCTGTGCTTTGTCCACCCATAGAGGTCAGCACTGGTCAGAGGGTGACATTATATTCCTAACCTTCTTTCACCCTGCCCTGAAAACTCTGAGCTGAAAACCAAAATATTGGCAGGTATTTCTTTGTACCTGCCACAGCCCTGGGAGAGCGTGAAGTGTCCAAGCTCACATCTCCCACCCTTCCCAGTGAGATGGTCCACACATCCTGCTCTGTCGGGTGAAGGGGACAGTAGGTTGGGTTCATTGGACAGCTGCATGTTTTGACAGATTAAGCACAAACAGAGATCCTGGCTGAGAGAGGAGAGCCAGTACATAAGGCTTCCAACTCAGCTCCCATGAAATTCTGTGGCAGCATTTCAGTGTGGAAATATTTAAATTTTCATTTCAATTATGGGGTAGGGTATGGAAAAAGCTTGTTGAAAAACTGAAACTCTTCACAGAAAGTTGATACTTAAACAAATAATTTATTCAGCTGCACACCAATTTTCTGTCAATAAACAGTTTCAAAAAATTCCTGATAATCCTTAGTCAAGTCTGCAACACATACTGATCTTTTTTATTACTCTGATTACCTCTGAACCAGTTAACCCTGCTGTTTTCTCTTCCTCCACATAAGGTAGAGATTTGTTCATCTCATGGGATGCTCAGTCAGCCCTTGGCTCACCACACTGACAGCCAAGTTACAGTTTCAGCTCCATGAAACAGTGTTTATATAAGAGCTAGAGAGAAAAGACACCTATGAACAAAGAAAAATAATTATATTTGTTTGTGTTATAGAAGCCCTCAGCAGCCCCACTCACACTTAGGCCGCAGGACATAGCACAGGGTAAGATCATAGTTGCAGTCCAAAGCTGCTTGTGATCTAATTAAGACAAGATGTAACCCACTGGTGCAATAAACAGTTGAGAAAGAGATTGAGAATGGGGGAAGTGGTCTCTTCTAAAAAGGAGAAGAAAGAAAGGATAGATTTTTTTGGTAGATAGGTCAAATTTCAACATCTGAAACCTGAAAACTAACAAATAATCAGGAGTTTCTAATAAGCTTTGTCAGTAAGTAAAGATTTGAGACATTACTGAATATTTATTTTTTTTTTTCATGCATGTTTCATGTTTGTGCCTTTAACTGGAAAGTGACTTAGCATGAATTATATTGGCCTGTATTTTGGAGCAGTCTGTATACTGTGACTATGTATCCATGACACTAGCTGTGGAGGTAGTCTCCAGAAGGAAAGATTTTTAAGAAGGTGCATTGAGAAGTGACTGAATGACAAAGCTCAGAGCATTGTGATCAGTGGTTCAGAATCTGGTTGGAGGCCTGTAGCTACTGAGAGTCAGTGCTGGGTCCAGTCTTGTTCAACATCTTCATCAATGACCTGGATGAAGGGATGGAGTGCGCCCCCATCAAGTTTGCTGATGACACCAAACTGGGAGGAGTGGCTGACACACCAGGAGGCTGTGCTGCCATCCAGGAGACCTGGACAGGCTGGAGAGACGAGTGGAGGGAAACCTCATGATATTCAACAGGGTAAGTGCAGGGTAAGTCCTGAGCCTAGGGAGGAATAACACCACACATCAGAACAGGTTAGAGATTGACCTGCTAGAAAGCAACTCCATAGAGAAAGACCTTGGAGTCTTGGTGAAGAACAAGTTAACCATGAACCAGCAATGTTCCTTTGTGGCCAAGAAGGCCAGTGGTATCCTGGGGTGCATTAAGAAGAATGTGACCAGCAGGTCAAGGAGTGTTCTCTCATCCCTCTATATACTGACCCAGTGAGGCCACATCTGGAGTACTGTGTTCAGGCCTGTTCTCTCCAGTTCAAGAGAGACAGAGAACTATTGGAGACAGTCCAACAGAGGCTACAAAGTTGATCAGGGGACTGGAACATCTCTCTTATGAGGAAAGGCTGAGAAACCTGGGGCTGTTTAGCCTGAAGGAGACTCATAACTGTTTATAAGTTTATAAACACTTATCAGTGTTCACAAGTGTCTAAAGAGTAGGGTCAAGAGAATGGGGACAGTCTCTTTTCAGTGGTTTCCAGTGATACCAGACGCAATAGATACAAACTGGAACACATGAAGTTCCACTTAAACATAAGGAGAACCTGTTTTCCTGTGGGAGTGACAGATCCCTGGAAAAGGCTGCCCAGAGAGGTTGTGGAGTCTCCTTCTCTGAAGAATTTCAAATCCTGCCTGGATGTGTTCCTGTGCAACCTGCTGTAGGTGATCCTACTCTGGCATGGATGGGTGGACTAGATGATCACCAGAGGTCCTTTCCAGTCCCTACCATTCTGTAATTCTGTGATTCTATAATTGTTAGGAAGCTTTAAAAACTGTTTTGTACAGTCATGACCGATTATGTTCCTGAACCTGTAAATACAACACTGAAGGAACAGCTGAATCAGCCACATTCATCTGAATGAGTAGTTGAATCTTAAAATTATCAATTCCTATTTCAGTTTTAATTACTTCCCTGTGAATTGTCTTTATGTAGGTACTCAGGTTATGTGCTTATCTCAAAGTCCTAGTGATTCCCTGTATCATCACATGTCCTAGTTCCCATTGGTTTCTAACTACTTGCCCATATTTCTGGATTCTGTAAGGAGTAGCTATAACATTTCAATATTTAATTCACAGAACAACTTTACTTCAACAATGGAAAGGAACAGGCACGAGGAATACAAGTGTGCAGTTAGCTGTTTATCTAATCAGAATTACGGTTATGCCTTGTAGTGTCACATGAAAATATGGTAAAAGGTGAATATATGCTACCCTAGTCACGTTTTAGGACATCTTAATTTAATACTGGCATACTGGCATGCTCAGTAAGAGAAGTTTCCATTATTATGTGTTTGGAAACCACCATGTTGAAAAAAAAATGACTGTCAGAAGCAGAAGGTAATGGTGATTCAGTCAGCAACACCCTTCTCTCTGGATCTGTCTTAAATTCCAACCTAAAATATGGCACTAAAAGTCATATTTTTGTTTGAAAGCATTGAACCAAACCAATATTTTTCTTTTTTTCTTTTTTTTTTCAAGTTACAGTCATAACTGGGGAAAAGGTGAAATTAATGCATCAAAAGATTCTTTAACATGACAGAGTCAGTCATAGTGGAGAAAGTTGGAAGAAAAAACAAACAAAACCAAGCAAACAAAACAAAAGAAACAAACAAACCAAACCACACCAATTTTTCATCAAAGGCTGACTGAAAATTTGCACCTTGGAAGGAACACCCTGAAATCCCAACATTTTTGCATAACATAGTATTGGAAATGTGTAAATATGTACTTTTTTTTAACTGTTTAGAAAACTTTACAGATGCTATAAGCAAGTGCTCTGCTGTTTGGATCTGTTACAACTAGGCATAGCTGTCATTTGCAAAGTATTGCAGTTATTAAATTACAGCTCAATCAGCCTAAGCTGAGAGTGACGGTATTCATCTCTAAAGATTTTGACATCATTCTTATAATTGCATTGTTCTAAATACCCCTCAAAACTTTATTCCAACATGGTCTAATTCTGCAGAAAATATAATCCTTCAAAACCAGTACTGAGTTAATACTTCGATAAGATAGAAAGGGATATTCATGATGTTGATTAGGGTGGACTGTCAGTCTGACAAGCCATGAACATGAAATCCAAACTGCTTGTGATCATTTAACTCCTTGGAACACAAGGTCCCAAAACAAGGCTGTTAACTTAATTTCCCTGTTAAAGCAATTACAACTTGCCCATGTAGAATTTTACTAAAATTTATACATAAATGTGATAGATTTCTTAATTTCCTGCCCTGAATTTATGTGGTGTTGCTGCATTTTGTTAAAAAAAGATGCCATGTTATGCCATGTTCCACCTCACTTTTTTCTGTATTTCAGAAGTAGCTGAAATAGTTGTTGAAGTATATAAGTAGCACCCACACTCCAAATTATGTGTGCACAATTATTTCAAGACAAATCTCTGTTCTAGTGGAAGAGAATGCTTCTATAAGGGTTATTCACATTTGTCTACACTTAATATCTGCGTTCTTTAGTATAATAATATCGTTCCCTTTCAGCAGGAATGCAAGATGGTAGAATGTGACCACAGAGGCTGCCTGTTGCTGAACTGTGTGTGAATCTGCCATTCTCTGTACTTATTTCAATCTCTGCTTCCTAGTCAAATCCCAGTGACATGTCTCCTGTGGTGCAGTAGGGCTCTCAAGCTTGCAAAGCTAGCATGAAAGGAATGCAGATCTCCACGTGTGCTGCTGGTAGAAACTATATCCAGTAAATGTGAGCTGGTAGTCTAAAACATTTTGCAAATTCACAAGCAATGACAGTTGAAAAGCTCAGGCTGCAACAATAATACTTATTTTGATAAACAATGTCTCTTTTTGTAATATGAAGTTTATTAGAATAATAGGGGATCTGAACACTGAAGGAAGAGTAAGCATTGAGCTGTTTTGGCTGGAGTCTGATAATACAGAAGGAAAGTTTTGGGAAAGAGATTTTTTTTCAAACAGTTTTTCAGATATTAAGCCTTCCCTATCCTGCTGTCAGTGGATTTAGTCCTTTCCCTTAGCCTGATCAAGGACTTTGTGTGCTTTTATGAAGATGCGGTTTTTCCAAAGTCTTTACTGAAACTTATTTGTGGCTTGGAGAAGAAGAAAAAAGAGGCAGGCAACCTTCTTCTAATCAGACAACCTATTTTCCATGAGGTTAATCCAGACGAAACCACTACTGTTAGGACCTGGGAAAGGAAAGGGAAAGGAAAGGATCCTTCCTCATAAAAATGTAATCTTTACTTATGATATAGATATCAGCAATATAAATAGCAGTACTCAGATCTTGCAGATAAGATCTCATAACCTTTTAACAACGAGAAAGATCATGTTGTATTCAGCACACAAAAATCCTGATTACACATCTTTTGAGATGCCACTGGTTGCACATCAGGATGACATTCGATCTGAAACCAACAGTCTCCTGAGTGTGGGCCATGGGCAGAGCAACACCGAGGTTCCCACATTGAAGGGTTTGAAGCAAGGACCAAGGCTCCAGGCCCGGCAGACATGCTCCCTTTTCAGAAAAGATAAAAGCAGCAGAGGAGACTTACAGCACAACTGTAGCATCTCAGTTGTTAAAGAGTACTTGAACACAATGTGTTTCTGGTTAGTTTAAGGAAGGATAAACAAGATTTAATATCTGGCAATGAACACAAGGGCTCTTTTCTTGTTTTATAAATGATATTTGTGTTCCTTCAGATTCATGTAGCTTCCACTCTTGTAAGACTGCTCTATTTCCTAATTTTCCATCTTCCTTATTTCCTAAAACATGAGTTTTTGAGCTAATGAATTAAAACACTCTGAAGTTTGGGTTTGGCTCTGTGTGCATCTGTGCTCTTTTACCACCATAATTCAATGTGACAAGTTTATTGTCCTAACAAACACTAGCACCTATTGTAGAACTATAATAAAAAAAGAAAGATTGCCTTAAGCAGCACATTTTCTGTAGAGAAGACCAAATGCTACCTATTGACATTTTGTTTTCCTCAAATCATGTTTCCCTTTTCATTCAACAGTGGTCACTAAACATGTAAGTCTGTAGGCAAAATGGTCTAGATTAGAGTTTAAGGATCAGCTTATGCAATGAGATGGATCAGATGGAATTCATTCTTCTTATTAGCTTTCAGATGACACTTACGAGCTTGAGCTCAGGACTCCATTTGTACAAGGCACATTAAACACTGTGAATATAACCCCTGCCCCAAGGAGACTGCAGCTCAAAAAGACAAGTATGCAAAGATAAACCATATAAAAAGAAAAACCTAGGACTTTTCAGAAAACAATGACAAGACCTGCCTTTGCTAAACCAATGTGCAAAAAGCCAACACAAATCAGACATTGGTTTCTGCATAAGAACTGACTATAACATTTTTATACAAGTCAGTCATGTTAAGTACAAGACTAGCCCTTCAGATAGATGCCTGTCAAGAAACAACAACCAAAACAAAAATAAGCAAACAAACAAAAACACGTGCACAAAAAAACACAACAAAACTAACAAGAAATAACAACATAAACACAAAGCACCAGATCTATAGCTAAGTAAATAAACTACAATGACCCCAAAAAAGTTAAATACTCTGTTTTGAAAGGCTCTCAAAAAATATTTTTATGATGCAAGTGGTCATTATTTGACTCATAATGGTTCTTTGGTATATAGTGGCAAGACTTCAACTTACTGATGGAATAACATCTTCATGAAACCCATCCTCTTGCTCATGAAATAATCAAGCCTTCTCTCCTTGTACCTGTTTGAAAAGCTGTGGTAAATAACAAGTCTTGGAAACCAGCAAACAAATAACAAAAGGCAACACAAACTTAGAAACTAAACAGGAGTCACTCCATCCCACTTGTTCCCTGAAAAAAAAATAAAATTATTAACTTCTACAGAGAAACTATAATTCATTATGCAACTGGCTCAGCACAAATAACAAGGCAGTTGACCACTGCAGAAGACTTCTTCAGGAAAGTGTCCTGTGCTAACCTGCTGAGACTAGTGATGCAAAAGCCTTGGCAAGTTGGGCTTTCTGCTGCACTTGCAGTGAAATGTTTGGTATGGGCCAGGGTTGGTGATAAGCCCCTTACAAACGCACCTTCCTTCTCTCCCTTCCCTTCCCTCCTCTCCTCCCTCAAATACAACAAAAGCAATGACACAAGTTCTCCAGGGCTTGCTTCCTTCACACCTCTCCTCAACACTACTGTGCTGGAAGAAGCCTTTCCTCGGGGAGGTCCAGCTGTTCATCCACAGGCAACAATCCTATCCTGCATACACTACCAAATAGTCTTGAGCTGCCTTCCATGGGTAAATTGGGGGAATATATTATTCAACATATTCATCAGTGACCTGGATGAGGGCACTGAGTGCATTGTCAGCAAGTTTGCTGATGACATCAAACTGGGAGGAGTGGCTGACACACCAGAAGGCTGTGCTGCCATCCAGAGAGACCTGGACAGGCTGGAGGGTTGCTCAGGGAGAAATTTAATGAAATTCAACAAGGGCAAGCATAGATTCTTGCACCTGGGAAAGAACAACCCCGGGTATCAGTACAGGCTGGGGACTGACCTGTTGGAGGACAGCAAAGGGGAAAAGGTTCTGGGGGTCCTAGTTGATGGGAGGTTGACCATGTGCCAGCAGTGTGTTCTTGGGGCCAAGAGGGCCAATGCCATTCTGGGGTGTATTAAAAGGAGTGTGGCTAGTAGGTCAAGAGAGGTTCTCCTGCCCAGGTGAAGGCCACATCTGGAGTACTGTGTCCAGTTCTGGACCCCCCAGTTCAAGAGGGACGTAGAATTGCTCGAGAGAATCCAGTGCAGAGCCACAAAGATGATGAAGGGAGTGGAGCATCTCTTATGAGTAAAGGCTGAGGGAGTTGGGGCTCTTTAGCTTGGAGAAAAGAAGATTGAGGTGTGACCTCATCAATGTTTATAAATTTATAAAGAGTGATTGTCGAGAGGATGGAGCCAGACTCTTCTCAGTGATGCCTGATGACAGGACAAGGGGCAATGGGTGGAAGCTGAGGCATAGGAATTTTCATGTAAACATGAGGAGGAATTTTTTTCACAGTGAGGGTGACAGACACTGGAACAGGCTGCCCAGGGGGTTGTGGAGTCCCCTTCTCTGGAAATATTCAAAACCTTCCTGGGCATGTTCCTGTGTGATCTGGTCTCTGTGATCCTCCTCTGGCAGGGAGGTTGACTAGACAATCTTTCAAGGTTCTTCCAGCCCCTAACATTCTATGATTCTATGATCTGGCTCCTCACTGTGCCACTAACTCCTGGATCTGTGCATCAATATTTCAACACTGCCTTTGGCAACAGGGACAAGGGGGTCAGCAGAGGATAGCGGAACAGTGGGGCACTGAGCTGCACTCTGTAGTGTTGCTTAATGGAAAATAGAGACTATTAAAAAACAAGCTAGTGCATCTTGTAGAGAGTCCATAGGGTGCAGGAGAGTGGAGGAGGAAAAGGAGAAGGGCCAGAAGGGCACACAGCTTGGGCTTGCTTAATATTTTACTTCCCATTCCAACCACAGGTATAATTAAAAGCACAGTTTAATCCTGGCTTCCTTTTACTAATTTTCTTTTTCTAGACCTGTTACACAAGTTACACATGCTATGCATTTGAAATAACGAGGCAAGAGAGCATCAAAGAGACCCATGTATACGAGGAGTTGCAGAGGCTTTCCGCTGAGCTGTTCCCTGCTGCCGGGAAGCCCTGCATTAAGGGTTGGCCTGCACTGTGTGTGAGGCCCCGAGCAAAGAGCGGCTTTTGCAGACAGCTGGGGACTGGAATCAAGTCTCGAATGGCCTCCCCCTGTGCTGGCGCTGCTGGAGACAGGAACAGCCTGCTAGGAGCAGGGTTTACACAGGATGCTAGACCCCAAGGAGCTGCTGAATTTTAGGGACTTTCTGCCTGTCATTTATATTGCGGGATTAGACCATGGTGGATAATCATCACACACACAAAAAATAGTCATGCTGTGACTTATCAAACACATATGGAAGAACAAGCATGAAGCACTCCAGGCTAGGCAGTGGAGTGGATGCTGTCTGAAATGTAGGTGCTTGAGCAAGGAAGCAAATGAGCAGAAAGGAACAATATCAACTTCCAACTAATTCCCAGTGCAAACTCCAAATGCAGGCAAGGGACAAGGCAGCAGAGCTGCTTAGAGGATGAGGCAATTATTTGCTTCCCCTGGTTCTGAATCCATAGAAGCTGTGTGCCTCATTCAAGTGATGGTGACAGATACCTCAGAAAAGCTACGTAAGTTCTTACTGAGCAAGGAGCTGTTGGTGATAATAGTATGAGTGAAACCAAGAACAGAAACCTCAGATCACCATCCTTCCTCCAGAGCTCCCAAAAAGCTGCAAAGACACTGGCAGTAATTCATGAAAAGGAGCAGGTCATGAAATGATATGCATTGTTGCCAGAGACAGAACAAATTGCATTTTTCTGTTCTTCTGAATTTGGCATTAATGTGATTCTCACTAGAGTAGTATAGTGTTTTACTTCTCTTTCAAACAAATGTGAAGCCATTCCCAGAGACTTGTATCAGCTGATATTGGGCTGGTCAAATCACAGTCTCATCAGAGACATCCAATTTTTTGCTTACTGATCACATCCCTGTTACAGAGCATTAAGATAGGTTTTCTCTGGATCCTGGCATCCAGGAACTTGAGAATGAACAGGTTCTTTCACCAGAAAAAGACCGTGTCAGAATTTATCATGATTGTACTTCCTTTCTTTTTTTTTCTATGTTTTATTCTAAGAAATGTTTCTGAATAAAGTAAAATTCAGATCTTATTGATGTCAGGAACTGCTCTATCAGGGGCTGCATTGTAAAGGGGAGCAGCAGCAGTGTTTCACCCATTTGTCTGCTAACAGTGTGTGTGCAGTCTGATTCTGTACTGAGCAGCACAGAGGTCAGGGAGCATCTCATGGGCAGCACAGGTTAGGACAAGGCTGTTCAACAAAACCCAGAATCCATTCAAAAGAAACAAATCTTGTGTAAAAACCAATGTGTTCTCGCTTCCCTGCCCACTCCCCCTCTCTTCAGCTTTCATGTCGTTGGCTCAGTTAATTAAAATTGCAGTAATAGGGAGACTGGATGGTTTAGCAGATTGGTAATGGGATATACAGCCTTTCACCTCTAGGTCAATGGTTCGATTGCGGCCCAAGTTGGCAGTGACCAAAAGTTATTAGCATCGAACGGCTGCTCGGTGACCTCTGTGAAATGCGTGGGTGATTTCAGTGCTCTCCCTCACAGACAGGTGTCCGCACCGTGGGAACGACTTGCATGACTGCCACTAACTGGCACCTTCATCAGCATCTCCAGCAGTGGCTGGGGATGGACTGGGCACAGAAGTGGCAGCTGCCCTCTTCCTGGTGGTCCTCTCCCCTCAGCTCTCTTGGAGCTGCTTGCCTTGCTCATGCTTTGCTCTGTGGCTAGAGACAGTGCTGCTATACAGGCTGCCTGGGAATTGCCTCTGCCTGGCTGCAAGACAAGTGTGAGCTGAACCAAAGTGATGTTTGCAGCAAGCAAATTTTGGGAAATTGTTGGCATATGCTACTCATTTTTTTCTAAGCAATTTGGGGCAGTAGACATACTGTTTTGCACAATGAAAAAGGTATCTGTGTTACCATGAAGCAGAAGATATGATAGCCCAGGTAACATGAATGCAGGTAAAGACAAGCCAGATGCAAGACAGCAGGACCTGCCATCATCCAAAACAGCCACTATGATGCATCATTTGCTTTGGGAAGGACTTGGGTACAAGACTCTGCAAAAACAGTAGAAAGGGTTGGCCTGGACAGCCCATACTGAAGAAGAGCAGGAGAAACTGTTTACAAGCTGTTGTGATTCAGACCTCCACAGCTTCTGGTGAGGAATGGAGAGCAGAACCAGGTGTGATCATCCATACTAAATTTGACTCTCTTAGTTTCCTGAGCAAATTGCTATTATCAAATTAATGTATCATTTTAAATATTGATATAGACAAGTCTTCAGTGGGTCTGACAGCAGACCTGATTTGGTCCTGTTTACACCAGGTCACAATTTTCCTTTCAATATTGGTGACTCTTGCAGCAGTCAGAAAAATGCCATCCATGTTTATTTTTGTCATCATTTTGACGTGACAGTTTAGAAAGGAAGGAGAAAAAGAACTGTTTTTTCCAACTTCCCTCAGCACAGTACTTGAGTTCCTCTCTGGTACAGTTTAAGGCCCACAGATCATTTGCAAAAGAATCCTAATATACATGGCATGAAAGATCACAGGAAATATGATCTGGTGTGAGTCTTCAGAGTCCCTTCTTGCACTTCAGCTCTCCAGGCAAGGCCTTTTCTAGCAGTATCAGGAGTCCCAGTGAAACAGCTTTCCAATATGGCAATCATAAACCTTTAGTAGTTTAATAGTAGTGTAGTTGTAGCAGTGCTAGAAGAAGCATTTCTGGCCTTAGATGCATGCCCAGAGGTGACCTTACACAGCAGCAGCTGCCAAGCAGCTTACTGAGAAGGCAATAGTGTTGGCTTTCTGTGTCCAGGAGAATTTGCCAAAGCCCTGCCAAGGCAACAAATTTGCTTAAGAATTTGGCTCCTGCTCTGCTAGCACACATGTTGTTACTTGCAAGCAAGTGGAAATGTTTCCTTTTAATGTTTTTGCTCAGCTCCTTGGGGTCAATACAGAGTCTGAGTCTGCCCTCTTTCTTCCCTACAGCTTTTAGGGCCTCAGCTCAGACTGCTGGCTCTTTGATTCTACAAATAATGCCATCTGCTGTCACATTTTATAGTTATTCCATTGGTCTGTTTTCTTCTCAAAAGATGAGCCAACACTGTGGGTTGTCTGACAGATGCTGTGTCCTCTCACTGCCTCACCGGTGAGTCTGTGTCCCAAAGCAATCCTGCTCTTGTGAGTGTTCCAGACAAGTAGTGGCCTGGTGGCCACCAGCGTGGTTGCTCTGTCTGACCGCAATGAGAGCTGGCAATTCCCACAAGCTCTTGTTCCAGCTGGTGATTGTCCCTGATTTGTATTTCTGTAGGGCTGGGACTTGCCAGGTATGCATGGACTCAACCTGAACCTTTAAGTACAGTGACTCATTGTGATCTTTCCATTGCAGAAGTTCAGCTTGTAACTTCACTTGCATCCCTGAGTGTCATTCCTAAGTATTTTTTAAGCACTTTCATTTTGCATTTCTGGCTTCCTCCTTTTTTCTGTGCTTTTATAAACAACGTTCCTCCATTATTTGAGACCCTGAGCTCTGACAGTAACCCATGCCTTTCCGTTGGTACATTGCCTGGACTGTTTCAATGGAGAATTTGCAAATCAATGGACATTTTCCATTCCTATGCCAGCCTCATTGTTCCTTATTTGGCATAAGTTTTCATTTCCCTTTTCATCTTCTGCAAAATGTTTCTTCCATGTTTAGCTGTGGGGTTAATGGTCATATGTTGCATTTCAGCTTTTTCTGCTCCTTGTCATGAAATCATTGCCTTTTTAAACCTTGGGTTGACATCTCTGAAAAGTCTTTCAAGAACTTTCTATTGATGAACTCCAAAACTATTTGCTCTTTCATGAAATACCACCTCATATTCCAGATTTGCAAGAGGAAATTTTTGATTTGAGGCCACAGAAACACTCTTTGCCTTCTTGAGAGCTTGCCTGAAAAACATATATTCCACAGGAAACAGCCCCAATACCTTCTTTACAGGTCTTTTCCCCCTGGTCTATCTGGCTTTCAGTGCAGTCTCAATGCTCTTAAAAAGTTTTCTTTTCTTAATTCTGGCATCCTAGACTTGGCTTGTAGTGATTACAGGGTTGAAAAATCTTATAACACTTAAAATACACATGCTTAAATACACACAAACAATGGTGAAAGAGGAAAATACTCTTTGCTTAAATAAGTCCCAAATTTGAATCATTATATGTCTGTATGGAAAAATCTAGAGCTTCAGCTTTACCCCACGACTGTATGGAGGCACACAGAAGATTCTGCATGCAATTTGCTCTATAGCCAGCATGTTAGTGCTGTTGTTGCCAAGCAGACAAGATTATCAAGCTGAGATCCCTTCTGTTTTTCTTCAGAGATCTGTCATGTGCTACTAAGCTCCGATTTTATTACTAGTGCTTCAGCCTACATATGATATACATTGCTTAAGAGCTATGAATTGCCAAAATTAGGCAGTCCTCAAATTAGTAAAGTATGAAATACTTTTTAATTAAAACCTTTCAAAAGAAAAAAACAAACAAAATGTTCAAAAGGTGTCTCTGCTAATGTTCAGTATTACTGGGTTTTAAAAACAATAATAGAAACCCATAAAAGTTTCCTAACTTTTTAGGACAACAGACATAACTCCTCAATTATAAGAGACCACTCTGCTATCTTGTCATCTAACTTATATATATATGTATTTATTTTTTTTTAATCTAAAGCATTTCAGAATAGTGTATTTCAATACACAATCTACCCTGTCCTCACAGTTCCTTGGTGATCCATAAATCTCAGTGTGGGAATCACTGCTCTGGACACAAAGTTATACCAAAAACCATAAAACTGCAGGAAACTACAAGAATCCCCCTGTTTCTTCCCTAGAATTCTGGCAAACAAAGATGCAGCTCTGATGTAATTAGCCACTCTTCCCTCATCTTGTTTAAATATATCTTACTTTCTGCTTACTTTGTCTAGCCTCCAGGTTCTATTACAAGCTCTTCAGTCAAAGGCTCTTCTGGCACTGTACAACACTAAGCCCAATGTGTTATTGATGGATGAACACATCGGTAATAGGGAATGCTGGAAAATTTCTGCTGTCTCTGTCAGAGCTCCATGAGTCTGCTACATTTATGTCAAACAAAGATTTGTAGTTGCTTGAACTCCATGCTTTTGCATCCATGCTTAACTATTCTGAGAGCTGGATTCCCTACTGAGTTGTGGAAGGTACCTGCATCACACAGACAGGTCTGTGGCACTTCACTGTTTCTTCTAAGCAGTTGTAAGGAGGTTAAAGGATGGATCCTGTACTCTCACAAATTTTAAGTAACTTATTGGAGTTTCCCCTGTTATACACCAGTGTTTAGTGGGAGCTCAGTCACTGTTACTGTTAAAAAAAATAGATTAACAAGGAGAACAACAACCAAAAAACAAACCAAATCAACAACAAAACACAAAAAAAACCCACCCAAACAAAAAAATATAAATATACCAAACCAACAGAACAAAAACAGAAAAAGTTAAAATATATATATATACCAGATTTGATTTAATAATAATTAAGAACATTATCATATTAAGCAATACTCTAGGTATCTCCACCTGCCCAATTTTATTTAGAGACCACAAACATTTTTAACAAGAAAAACTCATTTGAAAACAGGCAAATTGAAGCATTTTGTAATTTTGTAATCTGTGAGAGAACTAAAAAAACCCCTTCTAATCCAGTAATGATTTTCAGCATTCATTTTGAAGAAAGGGTGTCTTCTTAAAGAATCGTGCAGAATAGTAAACTAGGCAGAAATCATAGTGACATAATGAACATAGGGAGGGTCAAACTTGGTATTACCGGTACTGCAAAGGTAACAATGCTGAGAAATATTTAAAAAGGTATTTTTTGTGGGTTTTTTTATGTATCATAAAGAAACAAAACCAGATTGGGTTTTCTTAAAGATACATATTTTTTAATCACCTTCAGATAGAAACTTTTATAGACTGGAAATAGCCCAACTATTCTAAATTCATTTGAATCCAGAGGTATGAGATTTCTTAGTCCTGGTTCTGTCTTGCTGTGATGTGCCTGCAGCTGGTTGATCCTCTCTCTGTACTGCAAAATTAAATGGAAGGCAGGCAGAATTTCTACTTTTGCAAAGATGGAGGAAAATAAAAACCAAGTATTTTCTAAATCCAAATATCTTTCAAGTCGTTCTTAAAAGTAGAAACCCTGGTAACATCACCAATACCCAGAAGAAAAAGTGTCAGCTGACATTAAATATAGATAGTATACAATTAAGCTAGTGTTTCTGCAAATAAAAACATTATTTTAAGGGTGTTTTCTGCCAACTGGTGGTCACAAGCTCTAGAGGTAGTCACTTACCTGAGTCTCCTGTCCTGCCTGAGCTGCTGCTCTATGTCTCTGACCCCCTTAATCTTTCATCCAAGTCTTGAAATAAAAATTAGCTGCAAAGAATTTCTGTCTTTAAAACACGTCCACCAAAAGGTTTTGCTATTTCCCACAGGCTGCTCTTTGCAACCCTGTAGGAAAACTGGAAAAATCCTCTTGCACCTACACGTGTTGATAGTAACCAAAGGATTGTTTGCAGCACAGTTGGAGCCTATCAGGTCGCTCTGTGCCTGCACCTTCTTATAGCCCCCCTTCTCAACACCATCAATGTAGCTCTGCTAATCAGTGAAAATACACCATCCTCCTTTCACTGCAGAGATCCTTGGTGCCAAGATACACTTTCATGCATCCTAGACTTCCAGTAACTACGCTGGTGTAGCTAAATTGCACAGTAGAAACTGGACCCTCTCTGAGATCTCCTATTGGGGTAGAAAACAGCTGCAAGGTTTGAAGCATCGAGTTACTCAGAAGCTGAGCTGAAAGCTGAGAAAGACAAAGTACTGATTGCAATTTTTAAATTTCAGGTTTTCATAATAAACATAGTCACCTGCAACACAACACAACACAATACAACACAACACTATCTATACATACTGCTAATAACCTCTCAGTAAGTTACATGACTAAGATTTTAGACATATTTTAAGAGGAAAGATGGAATAATAGCCACCTCACGCAAAAATAGAGCATATAAAGGGATGGATACATTGCTCCCCAAAAGAAGTATCATTCACCTTTTTATCTTCCTTTTTTTTTTTTTTTTTAGCAAAAAGCTAAAAAATTTTTGATAAAAAAAAATTTGGGTTTTTTTGATAAAAACAAAACAAAGCAGAAAATATACACACACACACTGAAAAAAACAACAAACAAACCAAACCGTCAAAGCAAAGATAAAAATAAAACCAAAACCAAAGAAAAACACACATAAAACCAAACAAACAAAAAACCCAAACAAAAAACAATTACAACTACAAAAAAACAGAACATAATTTCTACCCCAAAAGTAAAATAAAAAGACTCTTTGTATGCATTGGTCCTCAAGGTGCTGAATGGAATTTGTGATACTTGAGATAAATAAATAACACTGAACTTACTGCAGGCTTTGATTCTGTCTGCCTGATAGTAGGCAATGACTATGTGCATTCGATACTTTGCCTTTATTTATTTAAATATTTACTTAAGTTCAGTGATCTCAAATACTAAGATAGCATTTACAAAGAAATATTTGGGACTGTATAATAATTAAAAAAAATACTGTTGTATAATCATTGGAAACATTTTGAAGTAACAGTTAAAGATGGAAGGAGAAAGAAAAGATGGCCCTTGTTGGGAAGAGGATGTTGCAAGATACAGTTCTTAGTTATTCATGAAGTCTGTCTGTTTTGCAGTTTATATTATTTATGATTCACTGAAGGTAAATACATTTTGAATTTTGAGGAAGTTGAGTTAGACAAATTGACTTAGTCACCTGGATGTTCAGCAAGCTAAGTTCCACAACAGATGCAGATTTAGTTCTTAAAATCCAGTACCGACTAAACGCAAACATGGATTAACATACCTCAGGCTTTCTACTAATACCTATTGTTATACTGAGGACTAATTTTAAGGTATGGCGATCCCACACTTATGTAATATTCCCAGATCATTTTTCCACATAATTAATGTGTATCTCAAAAAATGTTTTTCTGAGCAGCAGCCTGTGGTTGTAAAATCAGGGCTGTTTATGTTGTCACTAAAAGCACAGTTAAGATGTCAGGAAAATACACGTGTTCTGACCTACTTGGGTCTCTCTGTCCATTTGTGATTTCTTTTTAGCAATTTTCCTTTTAAGGTTGTGACTGTTTTTATGCCAGCCTCCCTATGAAAAGTTAGCTATTATGATGGGGTTTGTGTTTTCAAAACAGCAGGCTGTCTCACAAATGCTTTCAGCTAATGTTATGATGGGTGCTTGTGAGACTGGTGGGAGTGCTGTGGAAGGGTTGAGTGAGGATCTGAGTTACCTGATTCACCTTCTTCCTCCAATCAACTACTACACAGCAGTCAGATATAGGCGTGGGAGCAGCAGAAGCACAGCACAAAGAAGCTCATCTTAAACACAGATGATGGGTGGTAACACAGTTTCAAAGTGAAACTGAAGCCCAAAACATAATGTTGTTTGGCCTGTATGAAATAAAAATAACTTTAAAAGACCTTGCAGATCTTTGCTTCCAAATGTTTTTAATATGTGACTTTTGGGATAAACAAGTACAAAAGAGGGCCAGTTTTTGGGGGGGTTTGCATTACAGAAGTATATTTATGAATCTGTGTGAAATTTCTGGCTTGCTTGGTTTATCAGAGTCATGAAAAAGAAGGTGAACGACATTAGAAATTATCCCAATTTCCAGTCATTTTAGTATCAGGACATTAATAAAAAGCAACAAAGAAGCCCTCATGAGACCATTGCAGTTTTTCACTGTAACTTCAGTCTAAGTTTTAGTTCCTTTTTACACTTGTTAAAACTGAGCACCCAAATGTTGCCAGATCATGATAGATCCACCTCCAACTGGATATCTGGTTTGACTTAAGGACTTAAAATAATGATCCTCTGCCATATGTTGGATATAACTTGAGGTTTTTAGTGAAGTATGTCTTAGATTAAGTGTACAGTATATGCCACAGCACCATTGAGTTGTTTCTCTGAAGAGAAACAGCATTGCTTCTGCTCTCCGGTTGGGAGGACTTTCCCTTCAGGCAAAATGAGACAACAAATTAGGGGTGGGCCCTTCAGTGTGGTCTTTCACAAGTGGAAGGTGCTGTGCTTTATAAGCAGGGAGGTTTCCGACTAGGGAGGTGTAATGAGGTTAGACAGAAAACAGTTGAAAATACTGAATATGGTTGTACTGATGCAGCTGAAGACTGCTGCACTCCTTTATGAAGGGGGAAGTCTGTCTAGGCACATCCTGAAATGTACACATAAAAAAAAAATAAGGAAAAGCTGACATTTATTTACATATGTGCACATGTCACATAAAATAGCTGTGAAAATAATATTTCTGTAGTACTTACGATAGTAATGAGCTCTACTTGGTATTTTAAATTTACAAATATACATAACAATTGTTTCAAGTATTTGTAAGCCTCAGTAAATTATAGTGGTTTCTTAATGTTCTGGCATACAGAAGTATACTTAGGTGACTTTGGAAAAGCATGTGGGTAGTAGTAGGTAGGGTACTTCCTAATGATTGCAGCAGCTTCAATGGAAAGATTACTTGCATGTTTGGTGCCATTTTCTTTACTTTTGAAAAGTAACTAATGATATTTATTATTCCAAATAGCATAATGTGTATTTTCTAAACACTTAGGGAATTCATCTTTCCAAGTGTTGCTATAGCTTATTTCTCATATGGTACCAAAAAGAAACAGGTACTTAAAAAATGTGGGTTTTTTTAAAGTAATTCAGATATATCTTCTGTTGTCTTTAGCAAGCTGAGTTAGCTCTCTCTAGTAATGAGAGTGGACTGCAGTGAAACCCACTGGCAAGATCAGGGCAGATCAAGTGCAAGCTTCCTGTCTGTTTTTCAAAAATGGCTCCTCTCGTGACTTCAGTTTGCTTAATGAGAAGTTTATGGATCCTTCCCCCTTTCTGCATGAAAACATGAACATTGCTGTATTCCGGAGCCATACCATTGTGCCAACAGGAAGTTGCTGTCACAATCAACATTGATTCCAGTCCTGTTTACCATATTTATCGATGATCTGGATGAGACGATTGAGGGCACTCTTATTAAGGTTGTAGATGACGTGAAGGTGGATGAAAGTGTCAACCTGCTTGAGGACAGGAAGTCTCTGCAGAGGGATCTGGACAGGCTAGTAGTGAAGGGTGAAGGGTCTAGAGCACAAGTCTTATGAAAAGCAGATGAAGGAACTGGGGTTGTTTAGACGGGAGACCTTATCACTCTCTACAACTTTCTATCTGAATGAAGGTTCTAGAGGTGGGTGCTGGTCTGTTCAACCAAGTAACAAGTGATAGGAAAAGAGGAAGCGGCCCCAAGCTGTGGAAAGGGAATTTTAGACTGGGTATTAGGAAGAATTTCTTTAACAAATGGCTTGTCAGGCACTGGAACAGCTTGGCCAGGGCAGTGGTGAAATTCCCATCCCTGGAAGTATGTAGACATATTGCTTAGGGTTATGGTTTAGTCAAGGACTTGTCAATGTTAGGTTAATGATTGGACTCAATCTTAAAGGTCTTTTCCGATCTAGGAAATTCTGTAATTCTGTGATTTAGCAGGGAGTGATGGGCCTAGAAAAGTACAGGCTAGATGCATTAGAGCATCTAATGTAGCGACTCAAGCAACATTAGATGTCACTGAAAGGGCACTATACATCAGTTTCATGGCACCCTGAACAATATCTCCTTAGCCTCAGAACATCTTTGACAGCTATTCTGACATTTCATTTATTTATGTAAATTTTAAAATACACATGTGTGCTATATGTGATGGTAGAGGTGAAGGCTGAGTGAGGCTCTTTCAAATATACACATTACTGTAAAAAGGAGTACCTTCAAAATGTCTCTACATGCTCTTCATTTCATGTTGTCAACATACAAGGGTAACAGAATCCTACAGTTGTAAATTTTTATGGCAGTCATGGGGGCCATGAAAGATAAGCAAAAGCCATTTTAAAAGAGTACATCATGTTTCTGATGAATTTGTCCACTTAAAATCTAATCAATAACCAGAACAAAAGTATTTTCAAGCATTTTTGTGGCTATTAGAAGACTCCTGACACATTAGATAGGAAATACCATCTGCAATTCCATTCCTAAGAGCATCATGTTGCTTCAGGTTATCTGAGGACAGCAAACATCTCAACATGTGATGCTACATAAAGTGACACAAGATGCCCTCATCACACTGCACAAAAAGCACAAAGAAACCAGGTTTTGTTGTTTGTCTGTTTTTGAAGTGAGTGGGAAAATGATAGGTTTCAAAGATGACTCAGAACAACTCATATCCTTGCATGAACTTTTCCTTCCCTCTTCCTTACCCTCCAGCTCATAACTGTTTCTCCACCATAATGAACAGAAACAGGTATCCTGTTTCAGGCAGCATTAATATCTGGTACAGAGAAGATTGAAGTGGATTTTCACAATGTAAAGCTAAGAAATGTATAAAACGGAAGGCAAAAGATAATCTATTAATCCCAATTCATGGGAAAGCATTTAATTATTAGACACCAACTGATTGAGATAATGTTATTAATCCTCATCACACTGATGTCACTATTACTAAGACATTATCATGCATCACATTTGCTGTGCATCACAACTGAGCATTCTACTTCATAGCAAATCAAAGACAACATCCCTATCTGAGGAAGTTTGCAATCCTGGGGAGGGTCCTGCAACCAATTACTTGCGGATGAAGGACTTCCAGAGTCATATAGTCACATATGAAGCACTCTATATAGATCCTAGGAGGTACTTGGATGTGAAATTATAAAAAATAATTTTTTTAAGTTTTTTTTTTCATTACATCCTCAACAACCTTTGAGACTTTCTTTTTCTTTTTTTTTTTTTTAAGTTTGTGAGATTGAAGGTAACAGCAGAGAAATGTTTATTGATTAATTGCATGTTTACAGAGAGGTTTAGAAGAAGCTCTGGATGGAAAGAGCAGATGGAAGATATGAACTGATGAGGAACCTAACCAGGAGAGAGACAGAAGAATGGAGAAACTGATTGACATAGGGAGATGAAACGTGACAAGGAGAAAAGCAAGCAGAAGTGATGCAGTGCAGGCCACAGATGAGAAGCAAAACTAGAATTTTATGTGAAAATCTAAAGAAAGGTACTGACAGGAGATGAAAAGGAACAGCCAGAGATGGAACACGTGGTCCCAAGTGGTTCAGATGGAAAGACCTGAGGGTGATAAGGGAAGAGGCCTGTTAACTGTAGGTTGTCAAAGTTAAGGAATGAAGTAATAAGGCTTCAAGGCTGGGGGAATAAAAATAATAATGAGTACAGCAAGGGATCAGCAGGTCCCAGAGGGCATGTGGAAAGGGAAGACAGCAAGGCCAGTGCAGCTGCCCATAGCTACACAGGCAAGGAGAGGTCTGAACTTCTGCGTCTACTCAGTTCTCATGATGATGCCAACAGGCACTGGGCCAAAGACAGAGGGAGTCTTTGAAGGGAGACAAGGACCAGGAACAGATCACAGAATGAAATGCAAGAGCTGAAAGAGACCAATGTGGACCTTAATTCTGTTGGCAGTGTGATCTGAAATGAAGATTGCACTCAACAAGATGATAGTGGCCACCGAAAGCAAGCTGCAGCCCCTGAAGGACAAGCTGCTGCTGAAAGGATGAAGGTAATCAAAAGTAAATGTGAGATTCACAGAACAAAAGGAATCATAATAAGAGATTCTTTAAGCAAATCAATGGGAGGGGAAGGGAATAATTTAGAGCTGGATACTTGTCACTACTCTTTATTTTGAGGCAAAGAGTCTAATTACAATGAGTCATTTAGGGGCTGGCATATGAAAGGGAAGAGAGAATTATTCCTTGTTCCTTGCCTATACCTACAGCCCAACGGTGAAAGACTTCCAAGATTAAGGGTGATGGATATAAACAGAGGGGAGTCCACATAATTTTCTATATTGTTCTGTGAAATGTGTTGATGAACGGTATTACCAGAGTCAAAACATGTCACCATGGGTGGAGGTGGAAGCATTTTCATACCATCATCCAGGATACATCTGTGAGTATTTGAGATGACAATTACATTAACTGCAGGTTTTCTTTAAGTTATCTGCTGTTGAACAAAGTTAAGAAACCAACACTATCTGAATACATCAGTGCTGATTGAATAGAAATTTACCCTGAGCTTATTGATGGCATTTTGGGGTTCTTTGAGTACATATACTGAACCAATGTGTAGAATTAGCAATAGAAAGAAATTGCTAAGATGTTGAGCAGCTTCTTCACTTTTGTGTATAAGACATTATGATAATGACTTCTTCATAAGCTACTGTGAAGTTACTACCTACACAGGAAAGCAAGTGCCATGCATTATTATAATACTGGTGAGAAATAGAGCACAACCTCACTGCCTTTACTTCATAGAGAGGAAAATAATTAGTGAAAAGGGTGAATTATTTTTTTTAAGTATCTTATGAAAGTTTAATAATTTTAATTTATTACTTATCTCTAAGAAAGGTGAATACAGGTACCTTACTAAAATGAAGCCTGTCAGACACAAAAAATTTATTAACTGGACTCCTATACAGTTCAGGAGCTTCTGGATTGCTCACCCTTTTATGCACAGAGTCATGCATAGTATGATTCATATACTATGCTATAAATCTCACTAGGCCACCAGAGGGAGCAGGTTTCAGAGGTGCAAGCAGAGGGAAAAGAACTAAAAAAAAACCCCAAACTACCAAAAAATATTCACACTAGAGATCCTCAGTCTCAGAAAAGAACAAAGAAGCAGCAGCACTCTCCCAGCCAGCTGGATGGTATTTCGAATTTTGTAGCATTAAAGCTGAAGTGGAGAGCAGGTAGATATTTGCTCTTATCAAGTGATTCAATTTAGCAGATATTCCTGCTTTCATTTCCAAACCTTTTCCTGGGCTAATTTTAACACTTCTAGTGGAAGACAGAAGTTGCAGCCTTAACACCTCAAGATGGGTAAGTGTAGGGTCACTTCTTTGAAAAAGAAGAACTCCTTGGGGAACAATGTCAGGTCAAGACAATTTTACACAATCAGTCAACAGGTGAAGATTCAGACCATGTTTCCAAGTAATCTGTTTTATTTATTACCTTCTGTAACACCTGTACTTCAAGGTTGTTTTTTCCTCCTTAAACAAAGAAACAAAACAAAGAAATAAACACCACAAAACCACCCTCCTCCCCAAAAAAAATCCCACCAAAAAAACCCAGCAACAAACAAAAAACAACCAAAACCAACCCAAACTCAAAAAAAAAAACCCAAAAAACAAACAACCCCCCCAAACAAAACAAGCAAAAAACAAAAAAAAAACAAACCCAAAAAAAACCCAAAACAAAACAAACAAAAACCAAAAAAACTAACCCAAACAAGCAACCAACTCAACCTTCTTGGCCTTCTCTAATCTTGGCAAAGGAATCCATTCTCTTAAGCAAACTGCTGTGAGCTGAAGCCTATTGCAGTGGACCTTGCAGGAGTCATTAACACAGAAAGCAGGATATTTCTCCATCAGGTGAAGCTGCATGTCCAGGCAGTCTCTCTCACTCTGCTGCACAGTCACAGGCTAATGCAATACTTCTCAGTCAGACAGGTAAAGGCATTGTGTTGTGTGGTATCTTGAGGGTCACACACCTGTCTAGTTGAAGCAGATACTGATACCCCCTCACATCACTGACAGCACAGACACTTCTAATGGCATGGAGTTAATTTGTATTAATTTTTAT
Source organism: Ceyx melanurus (assembly GCA_024611195.1). NCBI lineage: Eukaryota > Metazoa > Chordata > Aves > Coraciiformes > Alcedinidae > Ceyx > Ceyx melanurus. The sequence continues at coordinate 18,458 of JANHGL010006015.1, read as the reverse complement.
AAACACTGATTAGTCCTAAGGTGGAATTTCCCCTCTTTCTGAATTGCAGTTTTCTTTAAAACAGATATGAATATAACCAGAAATACTGGTTTTGGTTAGGTTTTTTTTGGTTGTTTTGCTTTTGTTTTTGTTATTGTTTTTTGGGTTTGGTTTTGTTTGTTTGGTTTGGTTTGGTTTGGTTTTTTAATACTTGGAACACACAGTGAAGGTTCTGGAGGAAATTTTTATCTCAAAATTTCAAATCAGTGTATCTGTGAAGAGTGTGGCCAGTTTTCAGACTGCAGACTGCTGTGTCTGCTTGCTGCATGGCTGTAAAGCCTGATTTTGCACTAGAGTCAATCTCCTAATTGCCCACATGCACCCACACATGAGCATGAAGGAGAGCACTACTTTTGCCTATCTGCCTGACTTCTTTGGAAAAAGGAACCTGAGTGAAAAAACCCCTACATGAAGGGCAGACCTTACTGCCACAACTAAAAAAATGCAAAAGCCTGGGCAATACAGATGGAGCCAAAGTGCACTGATTCAGATGAAGAATACAAGTTCACAACTGGTATTCATAGATATTAGGGGTTGGAAGGGACCTAGAAGATCATCTAGTCCAACCCCCTTACCTGAGCAGGATCACCTAGACCAAGTCACCCAGGAACAGATCCAGGTGGGTCTTAAGTGTCTCCAGACATGGAGACTCCACAATAGCAGTATATAAAGACTGTTGTAACTTCTTGGATCCCTTGTGGTCATTTTATGGAATCAGGGGAACAAGGGATGAGATGACAAAGGTGTAATGCTGAGGCTTATGGTGCCTTTGGGGTCTTTGTTCCCAAATCAGCAATTCTCACTTTCTCCATGCACCATAGGAAGGTTATGGTGTCTGAGACACCTCCCAGGTATTAAATCCTAGTGACAAAAATACCTTTAATATATTCATTAATGATACTGATAATGGGATTGAGAGCACCATCAGCAAGTTTACAGATGACACCAAGCTGAGTGGTGCTGTTGAAAGGCTGGAGGGATGGGATGTCATCCAGAGGGACCTGGATAAGCTGGAGAGGTGGAACCAGGTGAACCACATGAGGTTCAACAAGACTAAAGGCAGAGTCCTGCTCCTGGGTCGGAACAAGCCTCACTGTCAATTCAGGCTGGGAGGTGAGGTGCTGGAAAGCAGCTCTGCAGAAAAGGACTTGGGGGTGTTGGTGGATGAGAAGCTGGACATGAGCCAACAGTGTGCACTTGCAGCCAAGAAGGCCAATTGTATCTTGGGCTGCATCAAGAGAAGTGTGGCTAGATGATCAAGAGAGGTGATTCTACCCCTCTACTCTGCACTGGTGAGACCTCACCTGGAGCACTGCATCCAGTTCTGGAGCCCTCAACATGGGAAAGACATGAACCTGATGGAGCAGGAGACCCCTTCCAGCCCTAAACATTCTATAATTCTATTATCTTTCCAGAGATGGAGGTGAGGCTGACCAGCTTGTGGTTACCCGAGTCGTCCTTTTTGCCCTTTTTGAAGATTGGGATGACACTGGCCTTTCTCCAGCCCTCAGGTACCTCTCCTATTCTCCAGGACCTCTCAAAGATTATGAAGAGTGGCCTGGTAGTGACCTTTGCCATCTCCCTCATCACTCATGGGTGTATCCCATCAGGGCCCATGGACTTGTGGATGCCCAGTTTGCTCAACTGATCTCTAACCCAAGCCTCTTCCACTGAGGTAAAACCTCCCTCTCACTTCCTCTTCCTACTCTTTGGGATGCCTTAATCTTGAGCCTGGAGGAAATGGTGTTCGAATATTAGCCAGCTTGCTTGGGCCCCCTTACCTTCCAGGGTCCTGTCCCATGTGACTTTTCAAAGCAATTCCCTTAGAAGTCCAGGGTAGCAATCCTCCTTGTGGCCCAGTGCCTACTGCCTGTAATTCTGAACAAAACCATCTTGTTGTCACTGCAGCCAAGGGTGCCTCCTATCTTCACACTCTCAACCAGTCCCTCTTTGTTGGTCAGTACAAGGTCCAGCATCACTCCTCTCCTTGTTGGCAACTCCAACACCTGCATTAGGAAGTTATCATCAATGCTCTGGAGGAACCTACTGGACTGTGCGCACCTGGCTGTGCAGCTTTCCCAACAAATGTCTGGGTAATTAAAGTCCCTTAAATGCTTAAATCTTACCAGTGGCGATACAGGTGTAGGACCCAAGTAAAACAAAATACACTGGGTTTGCGTTGTTGCCTTGTCTGACCTTCAAGAATCAGTGATGTAGCTGGAGGAGATAATGGGAAGGAGCAGAAGGTATTGCTCTGATGTGCAAAATAACACTTCTGATGTACTCAGATACAAGAAAATAATCCAGAAAACCCATGCTCCAGTATCTGCAAAGTTTGTCTGATCTTTGAGTATCAACTTAGGCATCCTAAATTTCCACATCCACTTTCCAGTGTGCATAGAATCTCATAGTTCTGGCTATACAGTGGCTATACAGGCTGTATACCTCTGTGCAGAGGTTAAAGTTCCTTTTTGATACTTCTCTACACCAGAGTCTGAGAGATGGGCTTCTGTCTTCATAGTCAGCACTTGAGTATCTCATTGTCTACTCCATTGAAGGCTACCAAAAGACAGTAGGCAGTGGGTTTTGTGGCTGTGTTTTAAAGAGAATCAGCCTGGTTAATCTTGGCAGCCAAAGACTCTGAATCCCAAGGAATGAAAGTGCCAAGCTCCAGCAAGGAACAGCAGCTTCGACACAGCTTTGCTCTGGACTTGATGCCAGTGACATCTCCATATGAACCTCCTCAGTGTGTGTGTCATTGTGACTCAGCTTCCTGAGATGCCTCACTCATTCCAGACACTAAGAACAGGCTTTCATTGCAGGTCTCTGATTCATCCTGCTGGGTCAACAGGTTTTCACTTTCAGGAACCATGAAATAATTATCTTGCCTTGCTTTTGGTGATTTCTCTTTATCCATGCCATGTGAAAAGGGAGATCCATGTCTCTGATCCTAATGCCTGTGCTTTGAATCCCACATGGCAATGCGCATTCCCTAAGTTACTAACATAGAAAGGGAAGTTATGTCAACTTTCTTTCCTTCCTTTGGACATTTTTCTTTATGTCTTCAAAAACTGTACAAGTGGTAGAAAGGCAAAATGCAAAATACACACTTTTTTTTTTTTTTTTTTTGCTTTGGAGTTCTGTAACATAAGCTGCCTAGCAGATGTGTTCAGAACACAGTTTGCAACCTACAAATTTATGGACATTGCTACACTTTTTACTTTTTTTCCCCAAATAAATAGTTAATGTGAAAATTAACTACATTAATGCAGGAGTATGTGTACTGGATTTATAGAACTAGTATTATGAAGCTGAACACAATAAATTATCAGTGTAATTACAGGATAATTCTGTCTCTTTCACATCATGCAATTTTATTTTATATTTGAACAATACACATGTATGGTTTGTCTGGTTTTTAATAGCTACCACATTGCTCACCCATTCTGTTAGTTATATAACTTTATTTAACATACTCCATTTCCACATGGTTCTCCATTTGTTTATTTAAGTTTCCTCTTGAAGGGAATTGCCACTCATAGGTGGCCATTTATATTGATTTCAACTCAGAGCTGATTTCCAAGTGCTGTTCTTCAAGCAGATATGAACTGCCTCTAAAAGCATATCTATAAAATTGAAGTACCTCTTCCATGGCATGTACCAAGCTGGAATTGTGTGTGGCACAATATTATCATCCTTTTAATTTGTTCACAGTTATTTACTCCATTCACTCCATTCCCTGCCTTCAAAAAGTGGGAAAGGAGCTTTCTGTGCAATCTGGTTTTGGCTAGGTCTATCAGTGGGTATCACCCCAAAACATGTGCCTTTCAGTACCACTAAATAATTCTTGCACAGAGCATTGTCAGTTCACAAGAAAGGCTCTCTGCAATCTCTAGCAAATTCATCCTGCTGTTGTTCTTAAAGCTTGCTACACTACAGGCTGAGCTACTTGCCTTGGTCATGGATTAAATTGTACTTCTATATAATAATTAATCTTTGCTTTACAGGGATTCACCTACAGGTGGTTTGTGAAGGAAAACCCACCAAAGGAGATGTTACTCTCATCATCCGCTTAGAGTGGAATAGTTCTCGCATTACAGGCATAATTTTTCACAGTGATTTCTTTTCTAGATGTAAAACTGTGAAAAAAGTGACTGTCAAATGCTTTCCCGTAACACCAACACTGCTCATCCTTCTGTGCACAAAACCTACTTTGGTGTGTTTCAGTCTTTGTTCATGTCTTTACTTGACCTTGTTCACAATCAACTGTTGTTTCAGCTGGTTTTGTCCTGGGCTATTTTGCCTGTTTGTTGAACAATACCAGTGATCCAACAGAATCCAGTTCCGGTGCCATGACAGTACAAACTTGGTAGCTGCATTGTTACTAATGTTCAGTACTTTCCAGTGTCTGAGAAGTTAATATGCACATCTGCCAGACTTCCACAGAAACATAATTCTTTGTTCTGGTTGCAGTTTTATTGCCAGTGGATATGATAAGAAACATTACATTTATCTTAGATATCTACTATTTTTCTAAACTATTTAAGATTTTGTTGGACCATTCATTAGTTCAGCTCTAAAGACAGATATCAAAAATCATCCCTTGGTCTGTATTCAGTGTGGCACTGATAGCTGTCCTTCTTTTATTTATTTTGCACTGTTTTCCATATTTCCCTGAAAAAGTCAGTTTTTCACAAATAACCCATTTATAGAGATTGCACCAGAGAATGAAGTACTGCTTGTAGCCATGCCTGAAGTCATTCAGTCAGCCACAGAAAAGAAGTTAAGCAGTGAAATTTATTTCACTTTTGGTACCACACTACAAAACCTATTAAAAAATACATTTGCAAGAAATAACAGCAGCCTTATTGAATCTAATGTTATGAGCCATTCTGCATATGCTAGTAGATGTTTCCATTTATGATAATAAATAATTATGCCTATACAGAGTCCACACCAAAGCAGATATCTGAAACTACAAGACTACTGCTTTTTCCTTGCTTATGAGTGAGAAGTTTATGGCTGCTTGCTCAGATCATTAAAAAAAAATAAAAGACACCAAACAAAACCACTGCAAACTGGCAAGAAAAAATAACTATGCCTTTCCTGAAGGCAGTGGATTGCTGCAGGAGTTTTCATTTAATCCAACCACTGCTATTTTTAAGCAAATATTAATCTTGAGATGATAACATCTACCCTGCAATGCGAAGTGACTTTGAAGCTACACTATTTACCTGATGCAGTCTTTGCTCAGGGAAAACCTCATGTGTGCACTGAGTATCTAGGCCATGCTCTCCTGCGCTGTGGATAAGCCTCATAGATGTCTGTCATCTCCATGTGTCCCACCTGCTATTTTGTCAATGTCATGACTGGGTAAGCAGAAAGCCACTTGGGCCACAGTGTTTGGCAGGAGCCTGCACTTAGACTGTGATTTTGGTATCCACCAGGACATTGTGAGGACACACAGCAGGATTTGCGAATGCTTCCTACCTTTACAAGGCTCACATAAAATCAGGCATAAGCAACAAGTCCCAAAGCTAAATAAGAAGAGAAGCATTAGCTTAGCCTTCTGGACCTGCATCCTCTCCTTCTTCACCAACAGTAATTCCCTGGATTTATGTTGTATTACAATATCAGCACAGTGAAACAACACAGGAAATCTTAAAGACAAATGTACTATTTTTGTAGTATTAAAATTACATGTAAAGAACTTCAACATGAAAAATAAAATATTCAGAAATTGTCAAATTTAGAATTACTATTTTCACTTGCCACAATCCAGACATTAACTCCATGACTGACGCATTTTTTCCACAGTCAACCCTGATCCTGAGGAATATTATGACGAAGCTCTGACCACAGTGGCCAAGATCATCATCTCACAAAGGTAACTAAAAATAATAATATTATTAATGTTTTATTAGAGTGTAACTCTATTACTACACTATTACTGTCCCATTATTAACCTCTTACTAGAGATGATGCAGTCAGGTTTCCAAAGGTACTCAGAAGGCAATAGAAAACTGAAATCAGTTTGCTTATTATTTTCTATCATCTCTATTCAAGACAAGCAGACTTGAATTTGTTTTTCACAGAACACCTCTCTTCAGAAATTTCTTCAGGTGTTACAATGATACACTGACATGTTGTGCAAAGAATTCAGCAGACCTTTAATATACAAGGAAATGGAAAGGTTTATGTATTTATTCTATATAGATAGTTATCACAACTGACAACATTTCTGATTGACTGGAAATAATTCTTTGATGACATGCACTGTCAGCCCTGGTTGAGAAAACAATCAACTACAATTTGAGGCTTGGTTCAGCATCAGCCCAGAAAAAATACAAGAAAGGTGCAAGGAGAGAGGAGGTGATCTGGATTGTTTATGGTTAGGCAGAATAACTTGTCTTTATTAAAGATTCCTCTAGAACTACCATTCACAAAGAAAAATATTGGGTCATATGGGCCTTGCATGGGCAAAACTCTCATTTGCTTCAGCAACTGCTTCTTAATATAAAACATTTCCACACATGGACCTCTCCCTCTACATCTGTGTTTTTAATACCTTACCATTTGCACTCATGTTCCTTAAGGCAAAACTCTGCTTTTGGTTACACAAGTGAAAATGCAGTAGCTTTTCTCCATATTAACATTACCATAGTGAAAAACAAAATTTGACCTAAAACTCTAAAACAGTTTTTATATGTATTTTTACTGGTGTGTCGGCAAAGTATAACAAATACCCTGCCAGCAGTCAGGTAAGTGGTATTTTCAAAATTCCCATGGAAAGAACAAGAATACAAAGCCTGTACTGAAAGGGATTGTTTCCAGCACTGTAACCAATTTCATGGCTGATAACACACACATCTACCAGCAGATAAGCAAAGAAAATATGCTTGTGTGATTAACTACAACTCTGATGCACTGCATGGTGCATGAGTTGCATTTTTCTTTCCTCTTAAGTTTAGAGCTACTCAGCAATGCTGTTCCCATTGGATTCAACAAATTCCTATTAGCTTATTGTGAGCAGTTCCTGTATGCAACTAACATTTCAGATTGCAAGATGTCAGAAGTGATGCCTCAAAGTCCAGTGAGAGTCTATACAAGCATTTCAAACAAAACAAGGTTCTCATATGTTCTTAATCTGCAGTCTTCCCTAAGTGAAGTGAGGCCATCATAAGCAAACTTTTGGCCACCCAACTCACAATAAGTAACTTTCCACTTTGGATACAATGCAGAAGTGAACATTCCTTATGAACCTTCCACAAGATCTTCTCAAGTTTTCTCTTGAAGATTTTCAAGAGCACCATATATAATATTTAATTTTAAATTGTAGTTTAAATATATTTTACATAATATATAAAAAATTGTTCCTTAATAATATTGTCTTCAATCTTGTGTTCTGTTATCTTAATTTTCATAAGTGTCCATCAGATAGTGTAAGACAAGACTACAGAAGTGACAATAAAAAGAAAGTAAGAAGATTTATGAATCTAATATAAGAACATTTTGCAGAGAAAGGGAAGTTTATCTGAACATACTATTCTGGATTAAGCCCCTTTCCAATGACAATGACTGGAGAACTTCTGGTTTTATATAATATCCAAAAGGGGCATTTTCATAAGGCTGAAATTTCTTCTGCTGAAAAGGAGCCCAAAGAACAAAAGATCAGAAAATCCATGCTACATCCCACCACTTATATTCCTCTGGCCTGTGCATACCTCTGATGGTAAATGGTCTAAAAAGAGATGATAAATGTATTTCTTACAAATAATACTAATCTCTGACTATTCAAACTGAACTCCGTATGAGTAGCTTCCACTGAGGAAAATGTGCTATGTTGCTACTAATTTCTAATGGATGAAAATATGTTTGTGATTTGGTTTTTTTTGTTGTTTTATTTTGCTTTTTTTAACACTGCCTTTTGGAAAATATGCAAGCAATGTTTTGATAGCTAAGGCTAATTATTCATATTGTAGAGTCAGCTGTGCCAGTCACCTAGTTTCTTGTTGTAAAGTCTGTTTTCGTCATGAAGCTTAATATGTACAGTAACAGTAAAAATGCCTCTTAGTGGTTTAAGTTGCATCCAACAGCTCATTGTCAGTGGCACAGCTTTATCACTACTTTTGTCTGGTCACTTGAGGCCACTATAATTCTCCAATAATGACTGCCCACAGCACACACTTCATATCATCAAGTTACTGCCAGTGGCCCACACTAGGGATATCTCTTCATTTCTGGAACACTTTATTCACGCAGAGCAGTGAGCTCCCTGCTGCTGCTGTCTGCTGCATAGTATAGTGCTAAACAAGAAGAAAAAAGTATTAAATATGCCTATATAGCTTATCTGATAGAGTATATTTAATTAACCAGCTTATACACAACATTAATAAGTGACTGTCAGGCAAAAAGTATGGTAGGTAATTTATTTTATGATTATGGAGTATATGTGAGGGGTTAGAACAAAGTCCTGAAAAGTCCCAAACATTCCTGAATTTAGGCCGAAGTCAGACTTTCTGTCATGACATCAATGCAATATATGCTAACATACATACCTTACCTTTCTGAATCATCTTTGAAGAAGAAATAATAGGACATTGACTATATGAAATTACTTACATGCTATTGGGTGAACCAGAGTGAGCAATAAGAGTGTGTAAAAGTTCGGGGCAGAAAGGGTATATGCACTGTAATCAGCTGAAATAAGAAAATGAGGACAGAGAAGCAGAGTAGGCAACAGTCTTATTCACAGAATCACAGAATCATCATGGTTGCAAAAGACCTCTAAGATCACCGCATCCAACCACCAACAAAACCAAAAAAATAAGCAACCAAACTAAAATAAAAAGCTAACAAACAAATAAACAGAATCAAAACAAAGAAGACCTCACTATGCCCCTATAAAAACACCTCACTATCCCCCTAGAGTATGTCTTGAAGTGGCTCATCTACAAGTTTTTTGCTATGCTTTAGCCAGAGATAGCGTCTTTCAACAGCAAAAGTCTATCTTCTGCAAGATTTTTTAGTGACTCACTTTTAGTGGGACATGTGTATCCAGGTACCTTTGTACCAGATGTTTTCCCATCTGGTACACTTCTGGTGTATTGATTTATTTTTAATACCTATAGAAGTATTCATATTCTCATATACTCATTCAGGAGTGCTGCTTGCTGAATCTCTCATTATTAGCTCAGTGCAACCCAGTAACTCTTCACTGAAATCTCTTCCCAGCCATGCACTGCTCCATCCTAGGTTAATTCAAAGTTGAGTATAACAAGACCACACTACAGAGCAATATATTCCTGTTTCAATATGCAGTGTGTTCAGCATCTTTCTGTGGTATATCAAGAAACATGGCAATATGTGCTAGAAGATCAAAAACTGCTCACAGTGCCTTCAGACATCATACCAGTGGCAATGTATAAAAATGAAACATAAGTACGATTTTACTAAGAAGATTAAATTTATTGCAAGGCACACTAAGAGAGACTTCTATCTGCAGCAGCTTTGCTGTCCCTCTTTGCTCTCACTGTTCCAAACAGTTTCACAAAGTTAAAAGGTGGAAAGACTATTGTCCCTATCTTTGGGGCAAAGTAAATGTCACTGTCCATGACTCCTGCAAATATTTCTAGTTAATGTCATCAGTGATAGAGACTGAGAGACATATTTGACACTGGGAATGAAAGAGTGAAATATGTAATTAGCTGCCTCAGATAACAGTTTCTGCAGATGGGTAGGAAGCAATGCTTCTAATGGGCCTTTTTTCAGCCTAAGGGAGGTTGGCAATCACTTTTGCTGACTGGATGCAGCATTGAGGGCATATGGGAAACAAGTCTCTCATAAATAAAACCCATTTGGGTTTGCAGAGTTTGTCAAACAAGCACATTTGTGAGCAGAATTTTAGTGGTCATTGCCAGAAATGAAACATGAAAGTTCACTAACTGTTGTGAGCCGCCTCTTATGTTCTGCCAAAGACATACAGGTGTATGAAATCTTCCCTTAACTCCCAAATAAATTCTGTACACCATCTCCTTTGTATAGACATTTAGCTGTTACCACCTCCCTCTATATCCTCTGTTCTCATTCCCCTCCTCCCTTTGTTCCACTTACACAATTATATATATATACATATATATTTACATATATATAAAAAACAAATATTATATAGATGATCCCTTGTAATTTCAGAGAAGTATTTTAAAATTTTCTTACATATTTCATATCCTATATTTACTATTTTGTACTTGTCTTAAGGGATACACAGGTTTCAAGCAACATTTGGAAGCCAGTTGGCACTCAAATTTCACTTTACAGATTGTAGTGAGACGTTGAATTTTGTTTTCACACAATTAAAAAAAAATGTATTTTTCATTCCCTGCAAATCAGAAACATAAAAAAACTT